>CM033470.1:266166174-266348210 GCA_019447015.1 Hymenochirus boettgeri | reverse complement strand
GGACAAGGTAGGAGGAAGATTGACTCGAGTATAAACCGAGGTAAGATTTTTAGGCTTTTTTTAAAGCCTGAAAACCTCGGTTTTATACTCGTGTATATACGGTAAGTATGTCACAAGATCCACAAGATTACTAAGTGTCCTAGATATTACTTTCAATCTAACCATATCTCCTACAAACGGCTTTAAACCTGCCACAGCCTTTTACAGATTGCATTCCATCTGCACTCCCTTTAATATGACCCCTTTAATAGTTGCACAGTACAGAGCTCAAGGGCGAGGATAATTAAGTGAATCTTATCTTAGCACAGTTCAGTGTAATGCATCTCTCTATAATGTATCTGAAAGTAAATGAAACATTCCCTTATCGAAGGCATAGGCCACACCTGCACATTTTAACATACAATTCATTGTGATCCAATCAAATGCGTGCCATTTGTGAAATATTTAGCAATCGCAGCACACAGCGACGCCAGACAGCTCAGTTTTGATGCTATAAAAAAAACAATTTTTTTTTCTGGCATCATGTGCCTGGGGCACATGATTTTTTCAATTTTTGTCTAGGGCCCAGATGCCAGGGCCACCAAAAATGCTGTTTGTAAAAACCACATATTTTCTGGAGGTACTGTCACTTTAAATAGCAGGGGAAGCCATGACTTACATTGCACAACAGAATGCAGCTATGACTCCTCCCCTCCCCTTCTGATTGGCAATTCATTTGATCAAAATCAATGTTTGTTAGCCCTGCAGATCAAAAATCAATGTTGTGCATCATTTACCAGTCACTGTGAGCATCTAATACCAGTCATTGTGGGCATTATTTACCAGTTATGTGTAGAAAGCCCCTCCCACTTAAGGACAAGCCACACCCCAATTCCGTGTAAAGCATCACCCACTTTAAATTATAAAAACCACACCCCTTTCGCCTGTGCAGCGTGGGGGAAAGCAGAATTTTTTTTATGTGCCAAAAAGTCTAGAGACGGACGTCTATTGGAAATAATGGCAAGCATAGCTAATTAAAGAAATAGTTCCCTCAAAAAGTGAACTATTCCTTTAATGTATTGATTGAAGACCGGGAGGTTAAGGAGCTATGCCTCCCATTCTTCAATCAATTCCCCAGGAGCAACGGACAAAGAACAAAGAAACTTACCTTACATGCCATCCACCGCAGCAGCAGTGGAAATTCCTGACCATTTGCTGTTCAGAAAAACTATAGTGCGCATTATTGTGCATGTGCGATGTAGTTGTCCTGAACCAGGAAGCGGTCGGGACCTGTCACTGCTGCTGCGGTGGATCACGAGTAAGGTAAGTTTCTTCTTTCTTCATCCATCTTAGCTCCTTAACCTCCCGGTCTTCAATCAATACATTAAAGGAATAGTTTTAGACAGCAATGAGTAGGAATTTCCACTGTGCTGCGGTGGATGGCATGTTAAGGTAAGTTCTGTTCTTTGTCGTTTGCGCCTGGGGAATGATGAAGATGGGAGGCTAGCTCCTTAACCTCCCGGGTCTTCAATTCATACATAAAGGAAGTAGTCACTTTGAGCGGAAACTATTCTTTATTAGCTATGCGTGCCAATTCCAATAGGACGGCCGGCTTAGACTTTTGCACCTAACAAAAATTCTGCTTTCCCCACGCTGCACAGGCGGAAAGGGTGGGTTTTTATAATTTAAGTGGGTGAGCTTACACGGAAGTGGGGTGTGGTGTCCTTAAGTGGAGGGGCTTCTGATCACAATTAAACTGGTAAATAATTGCCACAATGACGGATTAGTGCTCACAGTGACTGGTTAAAATGATGCACAACATGTGATTTTGATTGCAGGCTAACAATACATTGATTTTGATCAAATGGAATGCCAATCAGAAGGGTGAGGGGAGGAGTCATAGCTGCATTATGTTGTGCAAGGTACGGTCATGGCTCCCCTGTAGTTTAAAGGGACAGTACTCCAGAAAATATGTGGTTTAAAAACAGCATTTTTGGTGGCCTTGGCATCGGGCCCCTAGACAAAAATTGAAAAAAATCATGGGGCCCCAGGCCACATGATGCCAGAAAAAAAAAAATTGTTTTTGTTATAAGCATCAAAACTGGCTGTACTGGCGTCGCTGGGTGCTGCGACGTGCTAAATATTCACAAATGGCACGCATTTGATTGGATACAATGAATTGTATGTTTAAAAGTGCAGGTGGGCCTATGCCTGCGAGGAAGGAATGTTCATTTACTTAAGATACATTATAGAGAGATGCATTACACTGAATGACTGTGCTAAGATAAGATTCACTAATATCCTCGCCCACTGCGCTCTGTACTGTTGCAACTATCAAGGGGTCCATTAAAGGGAGGTGCAGAGGAATGCAATTGTAAAAGGCCTGTGCAGGTTAAAGCAGTTTTGGTAGGAGATATGGTTAGATTGAAAGGAGAATATCAGGACACTTAGAATTTGTGGGATTTGGTGTGACATACTTACCGTATATACAAGAGTATAAAACCGAGGTTTCAGGCTTTAAAAAAAGCTAAAATCACCGCGGTGTATACCGAGGTTCAATCTTCCTCCTACCTTGTCCAATGGACGCGCGATCGCATCCTCGGTGCGCATCCGATGATGTCCACTCCCGGGCCTCTCACTTGTAGTGACATATCGGAGCGCACCGAGGAGGCGGAGGGCGAGCGGCCGCCGGACAAGGTAGGAGAACTAAACCTAATACAGGACCCCAGGGCAAACATCATAAGTGTGCAAAGTACTTACAATAAGAGTAAAACCGTCTTTATGTGTTGCATAATGCACAAAATTAAAGGAGGATTTACCCCTATTGCAAGTATTTGCCAGTAAGATGTTGAAAACAATACAACTTCCCCGCATAAAGCATGCTGGGAGTGGTAGTTTCAAACATCTACGTGGCAAATACTTGCAAAAAGGGGTAAATCCTCCTTGATTTGTGCATACATTATGCACAAATAAAGAAGGTTTTATCTATTTGTAAAGTATTGCAATAGGATATTTGAAAAAACGACACTCCAGCTAGTTAAAGCATAAAGCAGCGGGGAGTTAGTAGTTCCAAAAATCTAAGTGGCAAATACTCACCCCCTCGGGTTTATACTCGGTCAATAATGTTATCCTTTTTGTAGCTTAAAACTAGGTATCTCGGTTTATACTTGGGTATATTTACTAAAGGATCTCGGGTAAGGAAGTAGCGTTATTATGATAGAGTGTTGTGATACATGAAAACTAATGCGGCCTACATCATGCTTCTTATGGTCTAACACTGAATAAATACTTAATAAATTAACACATTTAAATACACCCATTAGTCTTCGTTCACACTGTAGAGATTTTAGTGTGATTCTGGGGAACATTGCACCAAAACGCTCTGCACATAGGACGTTACTGGCACCGTTACAAGAAGTGCTAGCGAGACAGTGCATTACGTGCTAGCAGCGCTTAGTGTGTAATGCCACAGCATGCCATTTGAAAAAATGGTGGTCGCTATGATTGCAACATTGCGAAGGAACAGCACTCTTGTGTGAACATCTCCATAAATAAATGCAATAGTGGGGTATGTTAAATGTCATTAATCTGCCATTTACGCATGTGTGGTATAGGTGTTCCAATAGTCTTGAATGAATGCTACAAAGCCCGGTATATGTCTATCTCTCAATGCTCTCCCAAGTTCAGCAAGATGCTTTTCAATCTGCCACAATACGAGATATGCTTTCAATCTGACACAGTATACTGTATTGCTTTACTCTGTCACAGTATATAGATATTGCTTTCCAATCTGTCACAGTATGCTAGATATTGCTTTCAATCTTGCCACGGTATAACAGAATTGCTTTCAATCTGCCAAAGTATACCAGCTATTGCTTCAATCTGACACAGATATATAGATATGCTTTCATCTGTCACCAGTATACTAGATATGCTTTCAAAATCTGTCACAGTATACTAGTATATTGCTTTCAATCTGCCACCAGTATACTAGATATGCTTCATCTGCCACAGTTAGACTAGCTAGTGCTTTCATCGCCACAGTGCAATAGATATGCTTCAATGCACAGTAACTAGATATTGCTTTCACTAGGCCACAGGTATACTAGATATTGCGCAATCTGTCACAGTTACTAAGATATTGCTTTCATCTGCCACAGTTATAGATATTGCTTTCAATCTGTCACAGTTACAGATATGTTTCATCTGCCACAGTATACTAGATATTGCTTCAATCTGTTACAGTATACTAGATATTGCTTTCAATCGCCACAGTATACTAGATATTGCTTTCAATCTGCCACAGTATACTATGATATTGCTGTCAATCTGCCACAGTCTATAGAGAATGTTTCAATTCTGCCCACAGTATACTGGATATTGCTTTCAAATTGCCACAGTAACAGCATTGGCTTTCAATCTGCCACAGTATAAGCGATTGCTTTCAAATTGTCACAAGATAATAGATGAGGCTTTCAATGTTACAGACTAGATATTGCTTTCATCTGCCCCAGTATTACAGAGATTGCTTTCAATCTGTAACAGTAGTGCTAATAATTGCTTTCAACTCGCACAGTATATAGATATTCTTTCAGTCTGTCACAGGATACTAGATATTGCTTTCAGTCTGCCAAGTATACTAGATATTGCTTTCAAAATCTGTCACAGTAACTATAGTGCGCATTATTGTGCATGTGCGATGTAGTTGTCCTGAACCAGGAAGCGGTCGGGACCTGTCACTGCTGCTGCGGTGGATCACGAGTAAGGTAAGTTTCTTCTTTCTTCATCCATCTTAGCTCCTTAACCTCCCGGTCTTCAATCAATACATTAAAGGAATAGTTCACTTTTTGCATTGTGGTATCTGGTATGAGCCATTATCATGCATGTTTACTTTTCTCTAATCACAATCTATATTAATGTGATGATACTTCCCAATATAAAGACCTCAACTTTCATGCATTTGATTGTGAAAGTTGAGATTCTCCTTTGCATTTAATATTTCCTGTTGGGTCCTTGTGACTTGCTTTATTTTGTGCTGCAGCTTCATGATCTGGACATTAAAATGCATCTCTTCCCTTTTCTGGTTGAGACTTCCACTTAATTGGGGATACTAGAAGGGAAAATATAATGTACAACAGTGACCAACTGAACTTCAGGAAATATTTCTTACTTGGTTTACTGTAGGTTTTTTTTGCTTCCCAGTATAATTGGGAATTTGGTCTCTTTGATTCTAGGAGTGGCTTTGAGCCACAAACAGGTTATTTTAGAGGAAGATTTGCTGGTTTGTGACCCATTTAATCTAAAACCAGTCAAAAAATGTGTGATTGAAATATGTAGCAAAATCTCTATGTAGATAAAACACACACACACTCTTCAAAGTTGCAGTTATTCTAAAGCACTGATATAAAAAAAAACTAAATGGATTTGTAAGTTAATTCTAATAACACAAAAAGGCTGTCAGGCTTATTTACCCAGAGCCTCTATTGCTCTGTGTAAATGTTCCTTCCCCGATTCAATGTTGCGATTGCGAATGTGGGTAAATCCCGCTATTTGCTGGCGTTAAAATCCTGCGCTAAAACTAGTGCAAACACGATATTAAATTGCAAGCGTCGGATGCGCGGGTGATGTTTTTGTAATATGGAGTTAAAGTCGCGCTAACTGGTAGCGAACCGTTTAGCATGACTTTACCTCCATATATTTGCCCAGCGAGTCTGGGTAAATGAGGCCCTGTGTGTCCTAATTAGAGCTACACTGTATGCAATGGGACCTTTTCCAACATGTAACAAAGTAGTGGAGCCTAAATATTCTGGTAAGTGATGTTTTTGCTGGAAGAAGCTGGGCCTGTAATTTAAGTCAGTTGGGAACGGTCAATAAACAGCCAATAGAATTTCACGTCTGTTTAAACATAATTCAACAGATCACAAATCAATGCGTTCATGAAAGCAATAAAATGCTTTCAGTTTGAATAAAAGCAAGTCTGGAATTTCAGAATTATATTAACTGTGCTCTGCATAATCTAAAAGGCAAACTACTATGAATTCCCTCAACAATAATGTGCATATGGTGGCATGTGTCTTTTAAGGGACCAGTGTTTCAGCTGAGTTTTTGAACCTTGTGTATAAGTTTTTGAACCTCATAATATATGTGTGAGCTTTAATCAAGTGGGTATTCAATTTTAAGGGCATCTGTTTGTAAGGGTAGCAATGAATGCATTGGAGGGGGGGGGGGTGTTTAAAACAGGAAAGGGCTTTTTTTGCTGCTTTTGGCTTGTATTAATATTTAGGATGGACAGTTTTGTTGGGGCCACGCAATGAGCATCCTGCCACATGTATTGTATCTTGGAGCGCATGTATTGGATATTAGTGTCTGATGTGGGTGGGTTGTCCATTTGGAATCTGAGGTGCAGAATCTAAAGGGGAAACTTTCAGCATTGCAGGGCTTGGCATACCTGGGGAGGTGCAGGTTCTGGAAGGGGTTAGTAAGCTAGACGGTAGAAATGGGGCAGATAAGGTGGCGAAGGAAGGTAGTTTTGTAAGGGTCACCTGGGATGGATGTGTAGGGTCACTTCTTCCCAGCTAGCCTATCCCAACAGATTTGCCATTTTTAGATGGAGAAGGAAGGCTAGGAAGGCCAGGAAGGCTAGGCAGGTAGAGGTGGTAGGGGACTCCATCAATAGAAAAGTGGATAGGATAAACTGCTACCAAGACCCTACGTGATAAACAGTGTGTTTCCTACCTGGTGCTAGGGTTCAAATTGTGGTGGATCGTGTAGACAGATTATTAGGTGGGGCTGGAAATGTCCGACTAGTCTTGGTTCACATTGGTGCCAATGAAAAAGGCAACGAGAGCTTAGAAGTATTAATATGTGGCTAAGAGGTTGGTGTTTATGAGGTTTGAGTTTTTAGTGAACTGGGCTGACATTTCCGTTGGCTACAGGCTCTTATATCCACACATATAGAAACCAAAAGTTGCAGACTGCAACACTCAAAATATGTGTAACACTAAAAATTCTTTATTCCAGAAGGGATATATAAGTTAAAAAAAAAATCACAGAAAAATATAGAACCACCACATACAGTGCAATATACAATCGGTTATACGGTTTATATAGTTACCCCATCCCTATTATATTTACCAATGCATTCAAGAGTCATGTCAGTCCGTAGATGTAGAGAGTAAATGCTGTAGAGGTGGTTCCTGTAAAACAGGCAGTAGGAGCTCCTGATCTACAGTACCAGTAGCAAACTGTCCCAGTTTTACCAGATGGGCTGGCCTTGAAAGCCATAAGCAGCACTAATGATAATGTGGTTAAATAAACTGATGTAATTTTTATAACATATAAATGTTTTATACATGTCTAAGTTCTGTATTCTACCCCAGTCTTGTTTTATTTCATCTCATATTATCAGAAACATGTTACAAATCAAATTGGAACGCTGCTAAATTTTCACATCGGTTAATAAATTTGGAATGTTTCTTTACCTTTTTCAAGACTATTGACTTCTCATTTTCCAAAAGGCTTTTAACTTGCATCACTGTTTGCAATGGATCTTGTTGTGTTATCCGCTGCATTCAAAAAACAAACTTTATCAGTTCATAAGAAAGAAAGAAAGAATAATGAGAAGTTTATCTAAGTTAAAGCAACCTTTTCTTTTATTAGATAGGACTGAAACTAAATGTTTTTATCAGATAATAATCCTGCTAACCATCAGTAATTTTAATATTCATTTTAATCACAGTACAGTAGTAAGTACAGTGATATAATGTACGTTTCAATCACAGTACAGTACAGTGATATAATGTACGTTTCAATCACAGTACAGTACAGTGATTGATAAGTGTTTCAATCACAAGCCAGTTACAGTGACAGTTGATATATATAATGTGTTCAATCACGAGTACAGTACCAGTGAATATAAGTGTGTTTCAATCACGGTACAGTACAGTGATATAACGGTTTCAATCACGTACAGTACAGTGATATAAAGTGTTTCAATTCACGTACAGGACAGTGATATAAGGTGCAATCACAGACAGTAAGTGATAAATTGTGTTTCAATCACAGTACAGTACAGTGATATAGTGGTTCAATCACCGGTACAGTACAGTGATATAATGTAGTTTCAATCACGTACAGTACAGTGGATAAGTGTTTCAATCGTACGACAGTGCTAATGTGTTTCAATCACCGTACAGTACAGTGATATATTGTGTTTCACTCACAGTACATACAGTGGATATAAATGTGTTTCAATCACGGATACAGTACAGTGATATAATGTGTTCAATCACAGGTTACAGTACAGTGATATAATGTGTTTCAATCACAGTACAGTACAGTGATATAATGTGTTTCAACACGGTACAGTACAGTGATAAATGTGTTTCAATCACAGTACAGTACAGTTGATTTATAAGTGTTTCAATCACAGTACAGTACAGTATGATAGAATGTGTTCAATCACAGTACAGTACAGTGATATAATTGTTTCACCCATCACAGTACAGTACAGTGATATAATGTGTTTCAATCACAGTACAGTACAGTGATATAAATGTGTTTCAATCACAGGACAGTACAGTGATATAATGTGTTCAATCACAGTACAGTACAGTGATATAAGGTGTTTCAATCCACAGTACAGTACAGTGATATAATTGTTTCAATCACAGTACAGTACAGTGATTAATGTGTTTCAATCACAGTACAGGACAGTGATATAATGTGTTTCAATCACAGTACAGTACAGTGATATATGTGTTTCAATCACAGTACAGTACAGGTATAAGTGTTTCAATCACAGTACAGTACAAGTGAGATCATGGTGTTTACAATCACAGTACATACAGTGATATATGTGTTTTCAATCACTAAGTACAGTGACAGTGATATAAATGTGTTTCAAGTCACAGTACAGTACAGTGATATAATGTGTTTCAATCACAGTACAGTACAGTGATATAATGTGTTTCAATCACAGTACAGTACAGTGATATAATGTGTTCAATCACAGTACAGTACAGTGATATAATGTGTTTCAATCACAGTACAGTACAGTGATATAATGTGTTTCAATCACAGTACAGTACAGTGATATAATGTGTTTCAAGTAACTACAGTAGTATGTGTCACACAGTAAGTGAATAATGTGTTTCAATCCCAGTACAGTACATGAATAATGTGTTTATAATCACAGGACAGGTACCGTGATATAATGTGTTTCAATCACAGTCAGTACAGTGATATAATGTGTTTCAATCACAGTACAGTACAGTGATATAATGTGTTTCAATCACAGTACAGTAAGTGATATAATGTGTTCAATCACAGTACAGTACAGTGAATAAGTTGTTCAATTCACGTAACAGTACAGTTGATATATGTACGTTTCATCACAGTACAATACAGTGATAAATGTACGTTTCAATCACAGTACAGTACAGTTGGATAAATGTGTTTCAGCAAGTACAGTACAGGATATAATGGTTTCAATCACAGTACAGACAGTTATAATGTGTTTAATACAGTAACAGTACCGTGATATAATGTGTTTCAATCACAGTACAGAACAGTGATTATAAGTGTTTAAATCACAGTGACACAGTGATAATAATGTGTTTCAATCACAGTACAGAACGTGATAAATGTGGTTTCAATCCACAGTAAGTACAGTGATATAAGGTGTTCAATCACAGTACAGTACAGTGATATATGTGTTTCAATCACAGTACAGTACAGTGATATAATTTTTTGTGTTTCAATCACAGTACAGTACAGTGATAAGGTTTCAATCACAGTACAGTACCGTGGATATAATGTGTTTCAATACAAGTACAGAACAGTGTTAATGTGTTTCATACAGACAGTACAGTGATCTAAGTGTGTTCAATCACAGTACAGTACAGTGAGATATGTGTTTCAATCACAGTACAGTACAGTGATCATAATGTGTTTCAATCACAGGTACAGTACAGGATATAATGTGTTTCAATCACAGTACAGAACACATGAAGGATATATCGTGTTTCAATCAAGTACATTACAGTTGATATAAACTGTGTCGTTTCAATCACCAGTACAGTACAGTGATATTAATAGTGTTTCAATCAACAGTACAGTACAGTGAATAATGTGTTCAAATCACAGTAAGACAGTGATATACATGTGTTCAATCACAGTACAGGACCAGTGATATAATGTGTTCATAATCAGACAGGGCATGATTAAATGGTTTCAATCACAGTACAGGACAGTGATATATGTGTTTCAACACGTACAGTACGTAGATATAATGTGTTTCAATCACAGTACAGTACAGTGATTAAGTGTTTCAATACACAGTACAGTACAGTGCATATAAGTGTGTTTCAATCACCAGTCAGTACATGATATAATGTGTTTTCAATCACGTACGCGTACAGTGATATATGTGGTTCAATCACGGTACAGTACAGGATTATAAATGTGTTTCAATCACGGGTACAGTACAGTGATATATGTGTTTCAATCACGGTACAGTACAGTGAATAATGTGTTTCAATCACGGTACAGACAGTGATATAATGTGTTTCAATACGTACAGTACAAGGTATAATGTGTTCATCACGGTACAGTACGTGATATAATGTGTGTCAATCACAGGTACAGTACAAGTGATATAATGTGTTCAAATACTACAGGATAAGGGTACACAGTACACAGTTGATATAATGTGTTTTCAATACACAGTGTACAGTACAGTGATATAATGTGTTCAATCACAGTACTAGTACATGTGATATAATGGTTTCAATAATCACAGTACAGTTACAGTGATATTAATGTGTTTCAATCCAGTACAGTACAGGATATAATGTGTTCAATCACAGTACAGTACAGTGAATATTGTGTTTCATACACAGTACAGTACGTGATATAATGTGTTTCAATCACGACATACAGTGATATAATTGTGTCAATAACGTTACAGTACAGTGATATAAATGTGTTTCAATCACGTCAGTCCAGTGATAAATGGTTCAATCAAGTACAGTACAGTGATATAATGTGTTTCCAATAGTACTAGTTAACAGTGATATAATGTAGTTTCCAATCACAGTACAGTACAGTGATAAATGTGTTTCAATCACAGTACAGTACAGTGATATAATGTGTTTCCATCACAGTACAGTACAGTATATATGTCAGGTGTCAATCACAGTAAGTAAGTGATATAATGTGTTTCAATCACAGTCAGTACAGTGTATAATGGTGTTCAATCACAGTACAGTACAGTGATATAAGTGTGTTCAACACAGTACAGTACAGTGATATAATGTGTTTCAAATCAAGTACAGGTCGTGATATAATGTTGTTTCAAGTACAGACAGGATATAAGTTCCAACCAGTACAGTACAGTGTATAATGTGTTCAATCACAGTACAGTACAGTGATATGCTAAATGTACGTTTAAATCACAGTACAGACAGTGATATAATGTGTTTCAACACAGTCCAGTACAGTGATAATGTGTTTCAATCACAGTACAGGACAGTGAATAATGTGTTTCAATTCCACAGTACAGTACACGTGGATATAATGTGTTTCAATCACAGTACAGAAAGTGATATAATGTGTTTCAATCACAGTACAGTACAGTGATATAAGTGTTTCAACACAGTACAGTACAGTGAATATAATGGGTTTCAATCACAGTACAGTTTACAGTGATATAATGGTTTCAATCACAGTACAGTTACAGTGATATAATGTGTTCAATCACAGTACAGTACAGTGATATAAGTGTTTTCAAATCACAGTACAGTACAGTTCGATATAATGTGTTTCAATCACAGTAACAGTATCAGTAGATATATAATGTGTTCAATCACAGTACAGTAACAGTGATTATAATGTGTTTCAATCACTAGTACAGTCAGTGATATAATGTGTTCAATCACAGTACAGTACAGTGATATAATGTGTTTCAATCAAGTACAGTACGTGATATAATGGGTTCATCACAGTACAGACAGTTGATATAATGTGTTTCAACTCACAGTCACAGTAACACGTGATATAATGTGTTTCAATCACCGTACAAGCATATAATGTGTTTCAATCAGTACAGACAGTGATATAATGTGTTTCAATCACAGTACAGTACAGTGATATAATGTGTTTCAATCACAGACAGGCAGTGATTATAATGTGTTTCAATACAGTTACAGTACAGTGAAGAAGTGTTTCAATCCCAGTACAGAACAGTGATATAATGTGTTCAATCACAGTACAGTACAGTGATATATGTGTTTCAATCACAGTACAGTACAGTGATATTTAATGTGTGTTCAATCACAGTACAGTACAGTGATTAGAAGGTGGTTTCAATCACAGTACAGTACCGTGATATAATGTGTTTCAATCACCGACATTACATGATATAATGTGTTTAATCACAGTACAGTACAGTGATATTAATGGTTTCAATCAAGTACAGTACAGTGATATAATGTGTTGTCAATCACAGTACAGTACAGTGATATAAGTGTTTCATCACAGTACAGTACAGTGATATAATGTGTTTAATCACAGTACAGTACAGTGATAAATGTGTTCCATCACAGACAGTACAGTGTATAAGTGGTAACCACAGTACAGTACAGTGATATAATGTGTTTCAATCACAGTACAGTACAGTGATATAATACATAATTTACATAATAAATACATATTCTTGACAGACAATGTTCGCTCTTTTCAATAGGAACGGTAATTAACTATTTATACATTGAACAGGGATTCCCATATAAATGACTAATACAGGAAGGGGAAGACACCGTGATAGTGGGCAGGTTATTTTTTTTTTGGCTGGCCTTATGTATTATAAGAAATAATACGCTACCTACAGTGTAATATATGGATGTACTTCACCTCAGAGTTCCATGACCTGTATAAAAGCACTCGGCCTGCGGCCTCGTGCTTCTATATGGTCATGGAACTCCTCGGTGGCGTAATACCCTTATATTACACTGTAGGTAGCGTATTATCCTTCATATAATACATAAGGATCCTATACTTTCAATGGGGAGGTGCAGTGGCGACAATCTATATTACAGTCACTCAGGTGCGTCACTGAGTGACTGTAATAAGAATTCTTGCCACTGCACCTTCCCACCTATCCCCCCCCCCCCCATACTCCATACAAGAGAATTTGATTTCCAGTATATAAAGGGTTAAGATTCCGTTTTGTATTTAAATGTACTGACCAGGTTACACTCGGTTCTCTCCAGTCCGGTTCCTGTCACTGATTGAACTGCACGGAAGATAAGCAGCAGTGTCGCATTCCAATGAGCCATTAATGACTCTGCTGGCAGGTTCCTGTCACTGATTGAACTGCACGGAAGATAAGCAGCAGTGTTGCATTCCAATGAGCCATAAATGACTCTGCTGGCGGCATGACACTACTGCTTATCTTCCGTGAAGTTCAATCAGTAACAGGAACCGGACGGGAGAGTACCGAGAGTAACCTGGTCAGTACATTTAAATACAAAAAGGAATCTTAACCCTTTATTCTCTTGCATGGAGTATGGAGGGGGGGAGTAAATACAGGGAGGGAGGGACAGGGGGGTAAATACAGGGGGAAGGCAAGGAGGTGGGGGTAGATGGGGGGTAGAACAGGGGAAGTGGGGGTAAAATACAGGAAGGGGGGTGACAGGGTAGATACAGGGAGGTGGGGGGGTAGATACAGGAAGGGGGTGACAGGGGGTAGATACAGGAAGGCGGTGACGGGTAGATACAGAAGGGGGTGATGGGGTGGTAGATACAGGAAGGGGGTGACGGGGGTGTTAGATAACGGAGGGGGGTGACAGGGGGGAAGAGGCAAGGATACAGGAAGGGGGTGACGGGAGGTAGATACAGGAAGGGGGTGACGGAGGGGAGATACAGGAAGGGGGTGACAGGGGGAGGTAGATACAGGAAGGGGGTGACGGGCGGGTAGATACAGGAAGGGGGTGACAGGGGGGGTAGATACAGTTAGTATCAACAGGAGGGGGTAGATAAGTACGTGTGCTGTTGATTGTTTGTGTGCTGCCTGTGCTATTTTTTTTCTAGGTATTATGTGCCTTATGTATTATATAGTAATACGCTACCTACAGAATAATATACGAACATTACTTCACCTCGGAGTTCCCTGACCTGTATGAAAGCACTCGGCCTACGACCTCGTGCTTCTATATGGTCATGGAACTCCTTGGTGGCGTAATCTCCTTATATTACACTGTAGGTAGCATATTATCCCTTAAATAATACATAAGTCTCTGGCATTTGAATGGGTGAGTGCAGTGGCGAGAATCTATATAATCAGTTACTTAGTGATGTCACTGAGTGACTTTTAGTCTGTCACCGCCCCTCCCTATGTCTCTCTCCCTCCCTGTATTAGTAATGTAGATAACAAGCCCGTTTTTGTAAATACAAATAGTTTACTTCAAACTAAAAGAAGAGAATAAACATTGGTCACCTGGTACAGTTCCGGTTCATTTCACTGACTGAATGAATTACTCTGCAGATAAGGAGGAGCGAGCAGTCGAGTCAATTATGACTCACGGGAATGCGCTTGCTCGGAACCGGAACTTGAGCGGGTGAGAGCTAAATGTTTTAATCACAGTACAGTAAGTACATTGATATAATGTAGGTTTTAATCACAGTACAGTAAGTAAAGTTATATAATGTACATCACCTTACAGTGTAACTGTTTAGTTCCAGCAGCCTCTTGTTCTCAATGTGTCCCTGTTCCTAAAGCATTTATCCTAAAGCAAAGTTCTATTACCTGTGATATCACTTAACCAATTTGTGAATCTGCCATAATTTCCATCTCCTAAAATGATAAAATGGTGTACAATACACAGAGTGTAAAAATTCCCATACCTGTGCAAACTGCAGAACCAGGTGTGTTTCATTGACAACCATTCTTGAGATCTTCTCTAGCTCCTCCACCAGTTTCTGTGTTAATGTGTTTGCCATCTCCACATTAAATAAATCTGATCCAGAGACAAACTCCCTGCATGAAAGAGGAACATGCTAAAGGAGAGTTTAGAGCAGTGATGGGGCCGAGTGCTCAAACTGCAAACCCAAACCCACTTATTTATTGCATAGTGCCGGTTTTAGTCTAGAAGAACAACTCAAACTTAAAGACCGATAGACACAGACAGATACAGTAGTTAGAATCGATTATAGATTATAGTGTGACCATTAACAACACAGGAGTTTGAAATCCAAAAAAGTGACCATGAAATCCAAAACAGTGATTTACGCAGAGCTGAACTTTAAAGCATAAACATAAAATCAATTTACTTTTATTTTGGGAAAGAAATCCCCTTTCCCCGGCCTGTTTAGTGCCCCCCCATCCCATCTAAAACATAGTGGGTGGCAGCAGTAGTTTATTCAGGCAATAAAGACACCCCCAGTCCCCATCAAACTATGCAGAACAGAGACAGCAGCACATTTGACATTCCTCACCTCTTTAGCATGCTGTGGCAGCCACGGGACAGAGAATGACAGAGAGTTCAAGTGCAGCAGATTCTCGCTTACTAGAGAGAAAGAGAGACTGATATTCACGTGACCTCTCTCTCTGCTACAGACAGCCGCTTAGAGTTTAAGGAATCCCTTTTGTAAGGATACAGCAATATCATCCATGGGAAATCAAATCAATGTTGTTTTTTTACATAATAAATTGCACATTTAGGTATAGTAATTGAATTGTAAGAGTAAGACTGGGTACACACAGGAAGAGATTTGTCCCGACCGACCATTCGCCACTAGAGAGCAGTTAGGAAAAATCACTATCGGTCATGGCAAAATTAGCCACGGCCAGCAGCTCACAGCGACTCATAGGGAACTGCATGATCAGCTGTGACTTCCAAACATACTCAATTGTCCGATCCAGACCAGTGGGTGACCAAAATCGTCCGCAGCTGCCCCACCCACACCATACAATATTTCATGGTAATATTGGTCGGTCAGTTGGCCAGAAATATTATATGATGTGTACCCTGTCTAACAGACACATTCCAATTGACATCTTGTTCATTATAAATGTACAATAAACATCACCTCACCTTTCATTTTGTCAGTCTGTCTCAAGTATGGATAAAATGCTCAGCATTTAGCAAGTGCAACTAAACACTGTAGCTTTAAATGTACATGTATATAGAATATAAATCTTTTCTGTTCATCAACATGTGAGCTTTTACTCATTCTCCAAATTCTCCAAATTGTTGTAGGTCTGACTATCACTATCAAAAAAAGGAATCTTCAAGAAATGAGGACCCAGAGAAATGAGAAAGGTAAGCAGAAAAAAGCAATTCCAGAAGAGTAGGGAAATAGTGATATAGGTAAATAGAAGATGAGCAGCCAATCCTAAGACATGAAGCAGAAAAGCAAAGACGTCAGTAGAAAAGTAAGTTATCAGCCTTGCAACACACATGCCAACCCAGGTCCAAAATTCCTGACAGACAGACAGTGTTCAATAAACTGATGGGTGTCTATCATTTGGGAATCAAAGCGGTGCCACCAATATTTCAGTTATTTTAATCTTGCAGTACAATGAAGACTGCAGGATCGACTGTGATTTATTGACACAACACCCATCACTTGGGTTGACAAATTTTGTTTGAAATTACGGCCAATATTGTGGTTGGATAAACCAACGTGTTAGTCAATTTGGCCAAAATATAGACCCGTGTGTGCTATAACTTAGTTGTTGGACGTATATGGACAAACAGACAAGGAAAATTGATAATATTGTTTTGTGAACTTAAAAAGATCTTGAATGAAATTGCATTATTTTGACCTTATACTTAAAGACTGCTAACAACAATTATTTCCAATGTAATGAGGACATTATGGGGCCTATTTATTCAATTTATAAAATTGCTTAAATTTTTTTTTTGTTGTTGTATTTATAAAAAGGGGAAATTTGCAGCAGCAAAAATTACACAAAATGCTGTGCTAAAAAGTTTAACAAGTAGCAAAAAGTCAAGTTATTGCATCAAATTCAACAAGTGAAACCAGGAATACTGATTGTAAATAGGTAACATACCCTGGTAACTTTAAAAAGTGAAAATGGCTAATAACACCCACAGAAAAATTATTTCTGTTATGTAAAATGGTCTAACACCCCTTGGCATTTTTTTTAGTAAACATAAGGAACATTTACCCAGGCACATTTTCTTTGTTTTGTTAATAGGGTAACACATCTGCAGCAACCAATTAGACGTTATCTAATGGCATTTACCCAATAAAAAGCTAATATCTGATTGAATACTAAAAATGAATAGCATGGGTAGACTTTTGCACCTCTGATTGCATCAGCCCCTTACTTCCTTTCACTGCTCTCTACACTACTAGAAAAGAATTGGCCACACATTCCCAAACTATTTTCTGAATATGGTGTTCTATAACCATGCACAATATAAGGGATAATACGCTACCTACCGTGTAATATAAGGAGATTAAGCCACAAAGGAGTTCCCTGACCATATAAAAACACAGGCTTGTTATCTACAATACAGGCAGGAAGAGTGCAATGGGGAGGGGCAGTGGAATACAGGAAGTCACTCAGTGACATCACTGAGTGACTGATTATATAGATTCTCGCCACTACACCTCCCCATTGAAATACCAGAGCCTTATGTATTATATACTCATACGGAATACATGCAAATTATTTACATTTGTTACATATAATCTGTTTCAATTTATTCACGTTTAGGATTTAAGTATTTATTTATAATTTACAAGATAACAATTAGAACTCCCAGACTATATTTGTTTATAAAGGTTTCACTTACCATGGCTGGTTTTCCAAATAGTCATTCAGAAGGAGACGTACATTTTTGGGAAACTCTCTGTAGGCATTTTTGAAGTTTTCTGGGTCCATTTTGGAAACATAACTCCAAATAGAGACTTTAGCCATCTTAGTGCTTCTGGAAGAAAATAAATGATATTACCTACAAACAATGGTCCTTTCCCATGTACTATAGCAATACCTAAATTCTGATCTTGGACATCTTTTCACCAGATTTTCCTGATTAGAATAGAAAAATAATCAGAAGTTTTTCCTTATTACTTCATACAATACGCAAAAACACATGATGGTTTGTGCATAAATTATCAGTAAAAGAATCAAAATGCAGACAGTATAATAGAATGAAATTTATCTGTGATAAAAGTAAAGAATGCACACAAAACACAATGTTTAACCTGTTATTCCTTTCAATAAACCTCCAAAAATATATGATAAATCACAGCACAGAAAGCAGATTAAAGGATGACTGAGGGGCATATTTATAAAGGTTCGTTAACTTTTCGCGGAAAAGACGAATCATTAACTTTTCGCACCTATCTGAACAGTTACCGACGCTTCTAGTTATAAAGCGTCGGTAACTGTTACGCATTGCTAATCTCGTCCGTATTACTTCCCCACCTTTAAGGTGGCGAAAACGGACGAGATTCCCCCTGGCACGCCCACCTCGCCGCGGGTGGTAGCCGCTGTGAAGGGGTGCGGAGGGGCATACGCCCACCCTGCCCTCGCCCCATGGCGGCCGCTGGCGGGGAAGGGCCCACTGGGAGGTGTAAATGACCTTCAGGCTGCAAAATCCAATGGTCACTTTTCTATTTTCATCATTCTGGACCTCTCCTCTGCTTTCAACACAGTAGATTATTCCCTCCTAATGCTAATTCTTCACTTGTTAGGCATCTGGATCCTACGTCTCTAACAGAACCTACTCTATGTCTTTTGATAATAAAACATCCTCTCCGGTTCTTATTAGTGTAGGGATTCTGCAGGGCTCTGTTGTTGCAAAAATGCATAGATTCCTCTCTCTTCTAACTACTGCTATGCTTATCAATGTTATCCTATCATACCTGGACTATTGTAGCCTTCTGCTTTCTGGTCTTCCTGCTCCCCATCTCTCTCCCCTTCATTCGATACTAAACACTGCTGTACACTAACAGGGAGATTCAATAAAAGTTCTTATTGTTTAAAATGGTGCTTATTTTGCCCCAACCAATCAGAACTTATTTAACATTTGAAAGCTAACATCTGATTGGTTGGGGCAAAACTAGCACCATTTTAAACAATAAGAACTTTTATTGAATAACCCTGTTTGTGTCTCTCTCTAATAATCAGGAACTTAAATCTCCCCAGTGCCTTACCTTACATCCCAGCTCCAAATGGCTGCCCTGCAATGTCCCTTCAAAGTCCCAAAAACTGGCCACCAGGAGCCTGGCAGAGTCCATATCGGAATCTGCCTCCTGTCTCTCCTTCGGGAGAATTTGCCCTCCCCCCCTCTCCCTCTCACTCCATCTTCCACCAGTTTTGGTCTCCCTCCCCCTAGTGTAATTCCCCTTTGGTGTAAATATTATTATTTCTGCTGATCTTTACTAACCTTCCCTCTCTCCTCCTGCATTCTAACCTGCCAGCAGCCGCGTCCATGATTGACTGCCTCTCAGCCAATCACAGACACGGCTGCTGGTCCGGCCCCCTGCTTGCAGTTTCATGCAAGCAGAAGGCCGGGCAGTGCTCCGGAGGATAGAAGGAAGGTAAGTAAAGATCGGGGGAGTTTCTTGACATACTAATATGGCGTTTGGGGCTGGGGGAGGGAGACCTACAATATCCTAAAAGTTGGGGAAAGGGGTGGACATGCCCTTTAAATAACACTCATTTGTTTCTTTTCTTCTGGCTGTGTACCTTCCATAGCTTATACTTTTCTTAAAGTATGCACCTTCTGAAACAAAATGTTCATCCACATTAACCTGACAATGTTAGCAGTAAGGATTAGGAAGGATTATGGTGACAATTTATCACAAAAAAATTGTTATGATCTGGGCTACAACTAATTACACCTGTGAATAACACTAGACTTGATTTTCTCATACATAGTAAACTTTCATTGTTTACTGTGAGCCTGGTGGATTATTAACATGAAAAAAATAGAAAAAAAGTATAATCAATGCAATACTTGTAATCAATTCCTTGGCCCCATGTGATATCATAGTATAACCTACCCCCTCAATGGATCCCTATGGGACCAAAGTAGCCGATAATATCCTTATAATCGACGAGCTACTATGTAGTAGCGCGCTGATTATAACCAGGAAGTGCAGTACAACCCCCCCCCCCGCTTCACCCCTTAACTCCTGCCCATGGCTAACAATTACATTTTTAGATGAAGAGGAAGCCGCCATCACCTTTACTATATGAACCGAAGTTGAGCTGCGCCACTAACTGTAAGTATCCAACCAATAGCCGCATTCTCTCCGGTTTCACTCTTCTCGCGCATTAATCACCAGCCGCTATGACCGCATTACACACCAGATTAATGCGCGAGAGGAGTGAAACGGACAGAATGTGGCTATCGGTTGGATACTTACAGTTACTGGTGCAGCTCAACTCCGGTTCATATACTAAAGGTGATGGCGGCTTCCTCTTCATCTAAAAATGTGTTAGCCGTGGGCAGGAGTTAAGGGGTGAGGCTGGAGGTGGGGAGGGGGCTCTCCCATTACATTGCTCACAGGTCAGTCTTTGAATTAGGGTTAAGGGGTAGGTTACCCCCTATTGTAAATTATACGGATATCAAAAGTCACCTTGGAGTTCCATGCCCGGTATAAAAGGCACTCTGCCTCGTGCTTTTAAATGGTCACGGAACTCCTGGGTGACTACTAATATCCTTATAATTTACAGTAGGGGGTACATTATCCACTATATATAATAGATGTCCAACCTGAGCCACTCTGGGGGCCCCATTAGAAGCCCCCCATATGCAGTGAGCAGGCAGCAGGTTAAGCCGTGCCCCCCAATCCACCCTAACATGCCACGCTCTGCTCCGACACACCCATGCCCCACACCTGCGGGTTGGGCATCACTGGTATCTATGCTTTATATTTTCAAAAAAGTTCAGTTGGAGCACAGAGCTGCAATTTGTGAACAGAAAATGTATTCACCCATATTACACATACAAAGGGAAACGTTTCAGGAACACTTATGCCCTTTCTCAAGCCTGAGGTGTGCCCGAAACGTTGCCCTTTGTATGTGTAATATGGGTGAATACATTTTCTTTTCACAAATTGCAACTCTGTGCTCCTGAACTTTTTTTGAAAATACAAAGGATTTTTGACCACAGGCAGTGTGGCATTGTGGAGCAGTGAACCACAGCAACAAACTGGGTTTACCAACAGATGGTATATATGCTTTAGTTTATCATCACATAAAAGTGAAAAGCCTTATAAACACATCAACGGTAACAAGGACCTATTTTAGGCATTGTAATAATACTAAAAACAATAGGCTATATTTATTTGATTGAAACATTTAGGTTTCCTTGATCATGTTGAGCCAGATTTCTATTGAGAGAATATATGAATTTTATTGCATTAAAAATAGCTTAATGATAAACTACATGCATAATCAAAGTAAATAGCAATGAAAGATGAAGCAGGTGTGGAACAGAACACTGTGATAAAATATTTAAAGCTAAATTAAACATAGATGTGATTATGAAAATGTATACACAGTAATTGGGTTGTCTCGTGTCTGCTAAATGATGGAAGTTTCCTATATCAGCAGTGTTGTGGTGAGCCTAATAAACACACATTCTCAATGGGGGTCATATTTATAAATCTATTGGTAATGTACGGCAATGGCCATTAATGTAAGGCCGCGGTCGTACATTTATGTGGAACGTTCGTTAATTAACGATCATTCGGTCTTTTATGAACAGGGCCCTGGGGGTCTAGATTAAAAAAAAACATTTTGTGCATTTGTACGTTTTGTTGGGTTGGGAATGATGGAATTTGTGTGAAGCGTTAAAGATGACAGACCTTTGGCTTTTTTAAACACAAAATAACTTTGTAACTGTGTACAGATAGAGCACAATAAAAACAATCATCTGGCATAACATCTGGCAAATGCAAAACATCATTCCCTTGGCATACCATGGACCATTAATAATTGGATCCATGGCTTTACAGTGTATGCAAGTACGCTGTGTGAGAGTTTTCCAGAATAAGGATGTCAGCTGTTCTGCTATTTAGAGCTTATTTGGGTAGCCTTCAGGACCTACGTGGTTTCTGTTGGCTCCGTTATGACGAGCAATTTAGTAAGAAAAAAGGCATCAGGGGCAGTAACGAATTGGGATTGCCAGGATTTAAGCCTTTGGTTGCTCATTATGACACCTAGCAGACCTCTGGTTTCACCTTCCTTTCCTGGGACCGCCGTCGCTTCACAGTATTCAGCGTTGGCGACACCTGAACGCAAAGGAACGTGTTGGTTGTATAATGAAAGCCACTGTAAATAGTTCTCCTGTAAGTACAAACACAAATGCTCGTTTTGTGGAGGAGCACACCCCACAGCAAGTTGTTGTGTGTGTGTGTGTGTATATATATATATATATTAATTTTTTGGGGGATAATTTGGGAGAGGGAAATGCCTGGCAGGGCAAGAGGGAGACCCAGGAGCAGGGGTGCTTCTGCACGTGGAGGGAGAGGGAGAGGGAGAGGCAGAGGAGAGCCTACTGAAGGCTCTGGCCAGGAGCTACCTGGCCCTTCGCAGGGCAGCCGGGTTACCGTGCCCGATATTTTTAGGGGTAGCCGGGCTAGGGCTATCCCTTCTGATCAAGGAAGGCGGGTAGTAGAGTGGATACCCAGCCTTCCTCATCCACCTCCTCACAGGCACAGAGCAGCCGAGCTGCTACTGTAGATATTGTGCCTGCTCCTTCCTCACCTGAGGCTCCTACTGTGGGCATGGAACCTGATCCGCTCTATCAGGAGTTCGTTGCCCACATGGCCCGTACCTTCGGGGATCCGGAGGAGGAGTCTCAGGATATGTTTTCGCACACTATGTGTGGGGCTAGTGTGCTTGAGGAGGAGCTGTGCACTGATGCACAATCTTTCCTGTCGCCCGAGGCGGAGGAAAGTGCTCAGTGCACAGGGGGACAGGAGGCTGACGATGTCACGCAGCAGTCTGTGAGCAGCCAGGGAACTAATGCAGGGGGCCTTTGTGGTGTCACCTACTCTGACCATCTCATACAGCCGCAACAGCGACTCTGTGGCTAATGTTTTCAGCTCTGGGTCTATCCTGCCTGGCCCGAGAGCAGTACTCCATATTTGATCTTCGTTCTCTCTCCATGAGGCACCTTTGTGGTGTCACCTACTCTGACCATCTCATACAGCCGCAACAGCTACTCTGTGGCTAATGTTTTCAGCTCTGGGTCAATCCTGCCTGGCCCGAGAGCAGTACTCCATGTCCAGTGGCTCTTCAACAATGGTGGCAAACTGCAGTGTGCCTGCTGTAACTCAATGGTGCTGTTCCTACGAAGCATTACCCTTTCACCTGCTTTCCCTTGCACGATGCATACTCTGAGAGAGAGTAGCCAATGGGTGAGGGGTATGTCCAGTGGGGCCAAGCCTGCTTACGGAAATCATCGTATTTTCGAAAAATACTGTTCTCGCTAGCGGACTGTAATTTTTAGGTATTGTAGGCATTGATACGTGTTTCTAAGGACATTACCCAGGTCCCTGAGTGATTAAGTTAACATTACCAAGGCTATTTAGACCACTTTTAATGCGGATTTTGCCGAACTTTCATTTTAATACGTTTTAACGGGTCCGCTCGCGGATTTTCGAATTTACGGATTTTTTCGAAGTTCGGACATCTCTGCTGGCAAATGCAAAACATCATTCCCTTAGCACTGTATTGTTCCAAACATTTGCTTGGATGGTTTTTGAATTGCACCTTTACTGAAGGGAGGATCCACAAGGCTCTTGAGTCTTAGAAGAGGTACAGTGATCAAAGCAAATTGTAGATCTCGTTACTTCTACTACTCAGGTGTTAGGCTTGTAAACCAAACAATGTTTTTCTTTCAATCATACAACACTAAACTTGTCTCACACACTGTTTCCAGACAGAAATACGTATTGAGGCCTATTTTTTTAATGGATTGAATTGAACCGCTCTGTTGAAAAAAAACTTACTGCTGTATGCATTTCTGTCCGGAAACGGATGCGTTTTGATTAAAAATATAGCAATAAAGGCGCAGTAAATGCGGACCAAAACGGACAAAAAACATACAGGGAGATGTAATAAAAGTTCTTATTGTTAAAAATGGTGCTAATTTTGCCCCAACCAATCAGATGTTAGCTTTCAAATGGTAAATAAGATCTGATTGGCACCATAAGATCTGATTAGCACCATCTTAAACAATAAGAACTTTTATTGAATCTCCCTGATAGACTGTCCATTGTGGTCCGTTTTGTTCCGTTTCTAGTGTAAACATAGCCTAAATGAGACATAAAACTAAAATATAATTGCATTAATTCTAGAATTTTCAGCTAACTTAAAATTGGCAGCATATTGGAGAAATGAATTTCCAAGATTATAGCTTTTACACTGAGCATTTCTTTCCCATTCTCAGAGAATTATTTAGTCTCTTCTTAGTCTCCCCTTCTTCCAGATTTGTCAAGCAACTACTTGGTGACCTGGCTGTGGCCGCTCTATAATCAAGACTCGCCAGTCAAAAGAAACCAGGAAATGCCAGAAACAAGAGAATTTAATTTTAAAGGACAACTAAAGCCTTAGAGCAACATTGAATTAGAAGGCAGATCTCCTTGATATAAAAGCAGAAATTGGTGTCTCACCTCTCATTTTAATATGGTTGTTGAGAAATTTTACTTTCAACCATGAGGGTTGTGTTTTATTTCCCAGAGCTCCAGTATTGGTGTGGTCACTGACCATTATGCTCTTTACATATGCTCAGTCCTCAGATACTACAGGAACTGGTTACAGTTGGTACAGATGGTCACACCTGCTAGTAGCCTCTAGCCAATCCTTTTACAGGACAGAATAGGCAAGGGAGCATGTAACTGAGATCAGGGGTGTGACCAGTCACTGTACATATACAGTTATTTCATCCAGTTCTTCAAGTGGTAACATGTACTTTAATGCTATTTACAGTATTGCTATTTTAGAGTTTATTGGTGTTTTTAGAGGGTATGTGTTCAGATTCTGGGGTGTAAAAATTTGGGTTTAGTTCTCCTTTAATTTAGTCTTACTAACATTCTAGCTTTAGTTACCATTTAAAAACCCCAGTTTACCAGTTCCTTCTTCATAACTTAGTAATTGATATTTAATAATACAATTGATAAATAATATACCATCGCTTTTTCTAAAACTGCGTACAGAGATATGCCTAGTCTGAACGAACACTTTTAGAAATAAATGAAATATTCTCCACTGAATAACCCGTGGCAATATCATTTACTTGCCAACACCCTAAATATCCCTTTATCTCATTGAGGGTCGAATTGCTGCAGTTTGTATTTGGTGGTTTCATTAACAGAACTTTCAGCTATAGAGACTTTTTTGTTACAGTGTGGTCAACCATAGAAAACCATAAACTGAGCATTTGTTAAAAACAGAATAAACATACAGTAGATTTCTCATAATAAATATTAGTTCTTATTATTTTAGTAATAAAAATATGATTAACCTCCCAAAACAAACTTTTCAAATCTTTAATTGTAAGATGTGTAAAAAAGCTAAAACTTTTATTTTATGATGATTTACCACAACAAAGAAATTATCAGAAAGAATATTAGTTTCCTTCCTGCTAAAGTATGTCTCTGGTACATGTTGTAAGTTTGTCTCATTATTTTAGAAACCTAGATTGTCCTCTTCATCCCTGTCACTCTTAAAGGACAACTCCACCCTCATAAGAACATCTTTTAGAAAGAACGGCCTCTTTAAAATATGTTGATATATCATACTTTGTCCTATGAATTCATTACTGTATGCCTGCTATGCTTCTGGATGCCTCATGGAAACTGAGCAACTGGAAGAACCAGGAAGCAGAAACAGGGCCAACAGGACATTGTGCAGAATTTCAGGTTAGACTTATATATTTCAGATTTCAAACTATTACCGTTTAGGGTTTTGTGGGGTGATTTACCTGTATGTACGTTTTCATTTTAGGGCTGGACTTGCCCTTTAAAGGGTATGTACACTGTAAAAATAACTGTAGCTTACTGGATAGCTGTGGCTTTAAATGTAAAGGGTTTTTGTGTTTTTTGTTCTAATAGCCTTCCATATCCTACCTTTACTGCATGAATATCGCTGGCTTCCCACTTTAATCAAGTTTTTTGGACTGCCCCCATGAGATTGTCCAAATGTACAAGCTTTCAGGAGTCCTAAGCCCCCTTCATCAGGCTGGTAACATCCAGCCTGATGAATAGGGTTAGGACTCTCGAAAGCTTGCTTAATTTTTTAAAATCTAGTTAGCCAATAAAAGGTATCACAGCTCTACTTCTCTTCTATTACTAACACGGTACAAACCTCTACTACCGGTATTGCTCTAAATGTACATAATTTCCTTTGCCAGATAATACACAGCCGATCATCTAACCGATTCCCACAGGTACAGCACACTGCGTGTGTGTGTGTGCAGGCTGCAGGGACGGTTCTGTACAGAATCGCGGGTTTGCTAGTACTATAAAATCTAGAGCAGTGAGTTCCAGTTGATAGGGTTAATTTTCCTTTTTCCCAGCATTCATGCAACCTTATCAGAAAAGCATTTCAGGGATATTCTTGATATATTTCACAGGCCTGTTAATATTTTTAAATCGAACAGTAAAACATTCTTTCTGTTTTTCTTTCTTAAGTAATGTAACCAAACATGTGCCAGTTTCCTAACAAGTGAATGTATCTCACAGTAAAAGAATAACTAAACATGTCAATTTGCAGATATGGAGTAGAACAGGCCTGAAGAAGCAATTTGCACTCTGTGGGCCAGGTATCCGTACCCTGCAGTGTACAAATATCTTCCCATACCTTGTTTTTTTTATTTGAAGGTCTGAACTGCTATGAGTAAACCCATCATCTAACACAACTTGGTTTATTTTTGAGTTCCAAGCTCGAGCTGCTTACGTCCATACAGGGATTTTTGCAATTTCCAAGCAAGATGCACCTCCCCATTGTTTATATATCCTTCTGATAAACGAAGAGAACTTTTATTGAATCTCCCATGTATAGATGCCGAATGGATGTATCTGTTAATTTAAGTGGATGATTTGACTATCGCTCACAAAAGAAATTCAGAAATTACTATATTAACTGCAAAACTTAATAATAACTTTGAGACTGAAGACCTTGGTGAGGTGACATACTACCTAGGAATAAATATACAGCTTATAAACCGTTTAATATGACTGATGCCAAAGGAGCAAGCTCACCCATGGACACAGCTTATCCAAAGTTGAAAGGAGAAGCAGTGGGGGCTCTTCTGTACATTGCAGTTACTACACGACCAGACATAGCAGCAGCCATAAAAAGACATGAATTTGAAATTGTCAGCAAGTGGTGATTTAAACCTCACAGGATATGTGGACTCTGGGCAGGTGACCATAGTACACACAAATCCACTAGCGGTTACTTTTCCAAATTAGGAGACAGCTTGAAATCCTGGTCCAGCAAGAAGCATATGCCCGTAGCATTGTCTTCTACAGAGGCAGAATATATCTCTGCTGCCTATGCCAGTCAAAAAGTTGTTTGGTTATGGCAGTTGTACAGAGCTGCGTCCCCAAGTGCCACGTTATAAATAAACTATACAAACATACTACCAGATACAGTTACTCAAGGATCTTTAGTTAACAGTATCACAACCTACTGTCTTATATAAAGGACAATGAAGAATGCATTAAAGGGTTTCTCCACACTCTATATCATTTTTAAAAAATGTAGGACATCCTTTCCCACCCCCAACTGCTATATTAGATTGTTAAAAAAGAAGCAGGCCTCTACTTATAGCCCCTTGCTCCTGTGGCCCTCTGATCCGGCCCTCTCTTTGCTGGAACTTGCAAACAGGGGCCGGACCGGAATCCTCTGCTCTGATTGGCTGAAAAGCAGCCAATCATAGCCACGGCTGCCAGCAATAGAGAAATCAGCGGGAGCGAAGGGCTGTAAGTATAGTTTGGATTCTATTTTTAGTAATCTAATATAGCGGTTGAGGGTGGGAAGGGATGCCCTACATTATATATAAAACTTTTTACGCTAGGTGAGGGGCAGCCAGGGAGGGATCAGGAGGGAGGGCTCCCCTGCGCATGCCACTGTCCTCTCAGAGGACAAGGAGGAGGCAGAAACCTTTCATACAGGAAGACAGCTCCTACTCTTCAGTTTCCTATATTTTGGACAATCACTGCAGGAGAACCATAAGGAGCAGAGATGTAAGGTAAGGATTTTTTTAAACTACACAGTGGTGCCAGTAGTGGGTTAAATTTCAGTTTTGGGGTGGACGTGCCCTTTAAACTTGCAAATAATGAGAAGATCAGTGCAAGAACCAAGCATATTGATGTCAGACACCACTACATTCATGATCTGATTGAGCAGAAAGTTGTTGTGCTTACGTACTGTGAGACTGTGATCAAATGATTGCTGATGTTATGGCAAAACTGCTAAAAGAAACAGATTTATAGGTGTTAGGTCACAAATGGGTTTGAAATAAATATCAGTTGTTGAGTGGGGGTGTTAGAATACAGGTTTATATTTTATAAGCAACACATATATCAGTATTATACATCAGTATTGTGTTATGTCACTAGTTGTCAGTGTTCTATTGATTGCTATATAAGCTAGGTATTATGCAATAACCTGTTTATGTGTGTTCTGCTAAATAAAGCTTGTTCAACACTGTTGTGAAACCAATAAAAACAAACAAAGAAATTATTTTATTCAGTTAGATCAACTGGACTTGAAGTTTAGTTCTTGAAGGCGTTTCGCTAGTCATCCGACTGGCTTTATCAATTCATACAAGAATCTGATGACATTAAATGCCCTGGAAAGTACCAATCAGCATATACCAGCCAAGTTTTAGGGACTTCCTAAATGCAAGGTGTTGATAGCATTGTGCCCAGGGTAAGGTGTCAAAACAGCATTGTATATTGCAGACAGTTGGTAAATCTAATCACAGTTTTATCTAAGGCTATTCCCACCCAAAAGTAAAAATTGTGTACAAGTAGTATAGCACTTTTATCTGCACCATTTACCGTGTAAGCAGCCCGATGTTCCTGCTCCCAGTTTCTGCCTTTCCAAAAGTTGCTACCTCCTCTTTAAGCTTGGGTGGTCAGTCATTGGCATGCCGTAATTTTTCATCTGAAAAAACTGGGATGGCGAGCAGGAACATTGGGCTGCATACAAGGTAAGTGTTCCAGGTATTATAAGAGCTATAAATGTATTGCAATTTTTGATGTTGGGGTGGGTGTTGGTTCTACTTACATACAATTTTTAGTTTAAGGGGTGGATGTGCCCTTTAAAATAGCAGAAACATACACTCAGCTGCTTTCTTTTAATTGACTTGTTCTGTGCTGCTATTGATGGAAAACCCAAAGCCAAATATATCTAGCCTTTGTTGTTTTTTTTTCGATTTATACCATTTTCCAAGAAATTTTGAAGAAAGCAGGAAAAATAATATACCGCAAAGTAGTGAGCTCCCCCAACCCAACTCCCAAAAAACAATAATAACTGGTGTAAAGTGCTTACTGTATCACAGGGCTGCATCAGGGTAAGGAGTGCCAGGTTGCTATATTTCATCTACCTGTTAATTTATTAATTCTCCTATAATAATGAGGGTGTCTATACACTGAACTAGGAAATTTACGTTATTAGTGCTTGTTGTACCTGTCATTATTTTTTTTTCATTTTACTAATACTAATTATTAGAATTTAGCTTTCATTTTTTTATGTAACGTCAGAAGCTGAGAGCCCTCTTGGTGACTCTCTTGGAAGGAAATCCCGTGGTGTGAGATTCCTTCCTATATGAGGAAGTAAGTCTGGAAAAAGAGTTTAAATGTAATATTTAGAAACAAGAAGACTTTGTATGTAGGAGAGAGATATAAGGGGGAGGGAAATGGCTTTTATATCCTTTAATTTTAAAAGAAATTGTGGGTTATTCATTTTCTCAAACTTTTGCTACTGAAGGTAACAAGCCTTTGCACAAGGTAAACTCATGAAGGGAACATATTTTTAAGGTTTACTGTGCCAATATAGCTTTACTACTATTTTTTTAGGAAACAAAATGACTAAACAAGAAAGTAAACCATGATTAGAAATGTAGGGCTATTCAATAAAAGTTCTTATCGTTTAAAATGGTGCTAATTTTGCCCCAACCAATTAGATGTTAGCTTTCAAATGTTAAATAAGATCTGATTGGTTGGGGCAAAATTAGCACCATTTTAAACGATAAGACCTTTTATTGAATCTCCCTGATATTTTCATGTAACGTTCAGAATACTGAATCCAAGTACCGGACTATTCAAACTCCATTGAAAAATCTACTCTTTGACCCAGATATCCTGTACTGTAGAATCACAGGAAATATGTGAACATTTTAAATCCAATTGGGTTTATACAACAGGTCAGAACTCTTCATCATTTTAGAGGATACGGCTTTTTAAAATACATACTGATTTTCAGCCTGGCTATTGTTTGCTATATTATACTGTTTATGCTGTTCACTACATTACAGTATGTTTAAATAACATTTTTGAGTTTTCAGTAAAGACACTCCTTTCCATGCAGGGTTTCTAGTTTACAATTCTAATAGATTGTTTTCTGATCTTACCTTTCACCAGAAATAATAAAAAATATTTACAATAAGTAAAAAAACTTATCGACCAAAATTGAATAAGACATGAAACAGGTGATTTACATTTACCTTTGCCCAGACAATGAGAATTCACTGTGCAAACAAAGCACAGACCGTGTGTAAATACAGCCATTCCATCTATTCACAATGCATTTCACTGATAAGCATAAAAAAAGTGCAGCTGTAGATGGAAGTTTGTATGGCATAAATGTCTGCGTTGTTAATAATGGTTGTCTAAGGGGACCATAAACGTGCGATTCATATCGCATAGTGCTGACAGATCACAATGGCACCTGTTGGCACACATGTGATGGGAACCGCACACATGGAACCAACCAATCCCCATATGGTAGTATGGGGATCGGTTCGGTCTTGCGGCCATACACAAAACGATTGGATCATCTCCCTTAACTTAAAGTGAAGGGAGCCAATACCATCCAACGACTGACCGTAATGCAGACTACGGTCGTTCATCGGCACTGCAATTGGTCGGTTTCAGCCCCTACACACTGACAATAATGGGTTGATCTCGTTGTTGCCCGACAGGACTAACCCATTATCATTAGTGTGTATGGCCACCTTTAAAGAGCATATCCACCCCCAAAACTAGATTTTATTTTACTAATAGCCCCCACTGTGTAGTGAAATAAAATCCTTACCTTACATCCCAGCTCCAAATGGCTGCCCTGCTATGCCCTTCCAAAGTCCCAAAAACTGGCCACCAGGAGCCTGGCAGAGTCCATATAGGACTCTGGCTCTTGTCTCTCCTCCGGGAGAATTTTGCCATGCGCACTGCAGTCCTCCCCCCACCCTCCCTCTCCCAAGCACAGGGCCAGGACTGTACGCTGGAGGAAAGAGGTTGGTCTATAGATGATTGTCAAATCTATCTAAGAACTGCCAAGCCTGTTCTGTCTTGAAATCAACTTCATTGAATAGCTTTAAAAGTGGGCTAGATAACTTTCTAAAACTAAAAAATATTGAGAATTACTGGTATTAATTCATATACTGCAGTTCTGGTTGATCCAGGGATACTTTCCTATTGCTATTTGAAGTCAGGAAGGAATTTCCCCCCCCCCCCTTTTAGCTGTTTTTTTTGCCTTGCTCTGATCAACTGTTAGGTAGGGTTAAAAGAAGAGTGAAAAGGTTGGACCTGATGGCGCATGTCTTTATTTAACCTCAATTCAATTACTAAAACTTAAAGGGCATGTCCACCCCAAAATATTTTTTTTCTGTAGTGTAGTAACCCCCCTCCTAACCCTAGCCACCATTTTTAAATTTAAAAAAGTGCCCAGAAGCTTACTAACCAAGCTTAGTTTCCTTGGCTTTTGCCTCTAATTCTACTTCTGGGAACAGAGTAGCATTAAGGGCCAGACCGGCAGCAACGTTTCCACACACAGAAAGGCTCCTAATCTTCACTTTTTGGACTTTGAATAGGCACTGCAGGACCATAAGAAGCAGAGGAAAAATGCAAGAATTTTTGAACACTACACAGTGGGGCCAGCAGTGGGTTAAATTTTATAATTTTATTTATTATATCTTTATACCAGTAATTCTCAATATTTTTTAGTTTAAGAAACATATCCAGTCCACTTTTAAAGTGATTCAATGAACTTGCCATTACCACATCTGCTGAAAGACAGTTCCACAGTTTCACCGTTCTCACTGTAAAGAAACCTTTCCTATCCTGAAGATGAAACTTATGACCTATTAGTGAACAATGCACCACAGAGGTTCTTATATGGCCCATTAATATTTTTAGTGATCATATCCCCGCACAAACACCACTTCTCCAATAAAACAGCCATTATTTGTCTAATCTGACAGTATAGTCAAGCCCCTCCATTCCTCTTATTATTTTAGTTGTCTTCTCTAAATTTCTTCCATTTCCAAAATGGACCTTTTGTATATGTGATTCCATAACGCCGCATTTTCCAAATGAGGCCTTACCAGTGCCTTGTAAAGAGGGAGAATAATATTTCTCTCCCTTGAATCTATCCCCCTCTTTATACAAGACAATATCTTGCTAGCTCTAGCTGTGGCTGTCTGGCATTGTTTGCTACAGCTCAGTCTGTTATCTACTAGAACCCCCAAATCTTTTTCCATTAGAGATTCACCTATCACAGAGTTATTTATGGTGTAGGTGGCACAAGGATTGTTAAACCCCAAATGAATCACCTTACATTTATCAACATTGCATCTCATCTGACACTCTGCTGCCCATTTTGATAATCTAACTAGGTTTGCTTGCAGCACTTGCACATTATTTGAAGTTTCCAAAGCTCTGCATAATTTAGTGTCCTCAGCAAAGACAGAGACCTTGCTCTCAATGCCCCCTTCTAAGCAGGGATGGCCGGTTCGCGGATCCGAACCCGGATCCGCCGCGGATTTATCCCGTTCGCGAACGGCGGATTTTTCCGGATTTTCCGCCTTCCGACTTCCGATTTGCGGATTTTTCTTTGTATTTCGAAAATTTTCTAAATTACGAGTTTTCACGTATTTTCGAAAATTTTCGAAAATACGAGAAAACATGTAATTTCGAAAATTTTCGAAAAATACAAGGAGTTCTCTTATTTTCATTAATACGTATTTTCTAAAATTTTCTTACGAGGATTACTTGTATTTTTGAAAATACATATTTTCGAAAATACTAGTTTTTCTCATATTTTCGAAAATTTTCGAAAATACGTGAAAACTCGTAATTTAGAAAATTTTCGAAAATACAAAAAATCTCGTAATTTTGAGGGTATTTTCATTTTAATGGGTCCGCTCGCGGATTTTCGAATTTTTTCGAAAATTTGCGGATCCTCGAGCGGACCGGATTTTGCGAAGTTCGGACATCTCTACTTCTAAGTCATTTATAAACAGATTAAAAAGATGTGACGCCAGTACAGAACCCTGAGGCAGTCCTAAATTTATACATTAGTCAAAAATTAATACATTGTACTGTGGCACAGTATCAAAAACTTTAGCACAATCCAAGTACACTACATCTACTGATATGCCAGAATCTGTTCTTACTCATTTCTTCATAAAAATCAAGTAGATTTGTTGGACACAATCTTATTTCTCATACATCCATGCTTACTACTATTAAGAAGATCAGTTCTGGAGACAAAGTCAAGGATATAATCCCATGACAAAGTTTCCAAAAGTTTCCAGGACCATCTAACCCAATGCTTTACAGACAATGATACTCTAGATCTCAATCCAATGGATATGGGCCGCACATAAGGCTTACATTTGGGGCATAATAATACAATAAGACTCCTGACAAATAAAAAGCCAGAAATCAACACGTCCAGGTGCTTTATGGTTTTTCAAAGATTTAATGATGGGTGTTAGTTCTTCTTGGGAAATTGGTTTCATGAAAGTTATACAGATTTAAAGGCAGTGCATGCGCACCCCCAAAAACTATAATCCACACATACTACTGGCCCCACCATGTAGTAGTTTAATCCTTACCTCACATCCCAACTCCATCTGTGCTCCTGTAGTCCCCCCCAAAGTTCCAAAAACTGCCCACCAGGAGGCTAGCAGGTCCATATAGGACATGCCTGCTAGCTGGCCTCAGGTAGATTTTTGGCATGCGTACTGCAGCCTCTCCCCCCTCCTCCCCCTCCCCTCCCTCCCTCTCCCTCCCTCTCCTCCCGTTACTATCCCTCCCCCTAGCTCATATCCCCCTTAATATTGTGCTCCCCATGTCCCCCAGCCCAACCGCATGTTTTTTTTTAAAAAAGCTCCCCAAACTCTTACTTACCCTCTCCGCTTTCCTCCGCTGCATTGAATGACCGGCAGCCGCGTCCGTGATTGGCTGCCGCTCAGACGGCAGTGCGGCGGAGGATCGAGGGGAGGTAAGTAAGAGTTTGGGGGCTTTTTAAAAAAAAACCATGCGGTTGGGGCTGGGGATATGGGGAGCATAATATTAAAAGTGTAATTTAGGGGTGGACTAGCCTTTAAGTTGTCATGCTGACGATTATTTAGTTTTGGCAAATTATTAGAATTAAGAAAGCTTGTTAGATGGGCAGTTTTGGGGTGGTTAGGGGGGTTGATACAGTTTGGTATAATATGGGTGGATTAGATTATTATTTTATTGTTGTCTGTGGTAGTTTGCCCCATTGATATTCTATTGGATTGTTTTAACATGGTTTCTAGAGGCTTGTCTGGTTTATTTAGTTTACTGTAAAAGAATGATTTGATCCATCTTAGTTTCCTTTCTCCTTCTCTGGATAAGATACCTTGTACTTCTTGTTTAAGTTGGGTTAGTGTGGAAGTGTGTCTGTAAATCTCTAGTAGAGACATAGGGTATTTCTAAAGTGTGGCTCTGACGTTGAAATTTGTTAAAATGTTGATTTCTGGCTTTTTATTTGTCAGGAGTCTTATGTATTATATGCCCCAAATGTAAGCCTTATGTGCGGCCTATCCATTGGATTGAGATCTAGAGTATCATTGTCTGTAAAGCATTGGGTTAGATGGTCCTGGAAACTTTTGGAAACTTTGTCATGGGATTATATCCTTGACTTTGTCTCCAGAACTGATTTCTTAATAGTAGTAAGATGGATGTATGAGAAATAAGATTGTGTCAACAAATCTACTTGATTTTTATGAAGAAATGAGTAAGAACAGATTCTGGCATATCAGTAGATGTAGTGTACTTGGTTGTGCTAAAGTTTTTGATACTGTGCCACAGTACAATGTATTAATTTTGACTAATGTATAAATTTAGGACTGCCTCAGGGTTCTGTACTGGCTCACATCTTTTTAATCTGTTTTAAATGACTTAGAAGTAGAGATGTCCGAACTTCGCAAAATCCGGTCGCTCGAGGATCCGCAATTTTCGAAAAAATTCGAAAATCCGCGAGCGGACCCATTAAAATGAAAATACCCTCAAAATTACGAGATTTTTTGTTATTTCGAAAATTTTCTAATTACGAGTTTTCACGTATTTTCGAAAATTTTCGAAAATATGAGAAAAACTAGTATTTTCGAAATATGTATTTTCAAAAATAAAAGTAATCCTCGTAAGAAAATTTTAGAAATACGTATTAATGAAAAAAGAGAACTCTGTATTTTTTCGAAAATTTTCGAAATTACATGTTTTCTGTATTTTCGAAAAATTTTCGAAAATACGTGAAAACTCGTATTTAGAAAATTTTCGAAAATACGAAAAATCCGCAAATCGGAAGTTCGGAAGGCGGAAAATCCGGAAAAATCCGCCGTTCGCGAACGGGATAAATCCGCGGCGGATCCGGGTTCGGATCCGCGAACCGGCCACCCTGCTTAGAAGGGGGCATTGAGAGCAAGGTCTCTGTCTTTGCTGAGGCACTAAATTTGCGAGCTTTGGAAACTTCAAATAATGTGCAAGTGCTGCAAGCAAACCTAGTTAGATTATCAAAATGGGCAGCAGAGTGTCAGATGAGATGCAATGTTGATAAATGTAAGGTGATTCATTTGGGGTTAACAATCCTTGTGCCACCTACACCATAAATAACTCTGTGATAGGTGAATCTCTAATGGAAAAAGATTGGGGGTTCTAGTAGATAACAGACGAGCTGTAGCAAACAATGCCAGACAGCCACAGCTAGAGCTAGCAAGATATTGTCTTGTATAAAGAGGGGATAGATTCAAGGGAGAGAAATATTATTCTCCCTCTTTACAAGGCACTGGTAAGGCTCATTGGAAATGCGGGTTATGGAATCACATATACAAAAGGTCCATTTTGGAAATGGAAGAAATTTAGAGAAGACAACTAAAATAATAAGAGAATGGAGGGGCTTGACTATACTGTCAGATTAGACAAATAATGGTGTTTTATTGGAGAAGTGGGGTTTGTGCGGGGATATGATCACTAAAAATATTAATGGGCCATAAAGAACCTCTGTGGTGCATGTTCAAATAGGTCATAAGTTTCATCTTCAGGATAGGAAAGGTTTCTTACAGTGAGAACGGTGAAACTGTGGAACTGTCTTTCAGCAGATGTGGTAATGGCAAGTTCATTGAATCACTTTAAAAGTGGACTGGATATGTTTCTTAAACTAAAAAATATTGAGAATTACTGGTATAAAGATATAATAAATAAAATTATAAAATTTAACCCACTGCTGGCCCCACTGTGTAGTGTCAAAAATTCTTGCATTTTTCCTCTGCTTCTTATGGTCCTGCAGTGCCTATTCAAGTCCAAAAAGTGAAGATTAGGAGCCTTCTGTGTGTGGAAACGTTGCTGCCGGTCTGGCCCTTAATGCTACTCTGTTCCAGAGTAGAATTAGAGGCAAAAGCCAAGGAAACTAAGCTTGGTTAGTAAGCTTCTGGGCACTTTTTTTAAATTTAAACATGGGGGCTAGGGTTAGGAGGGGGTTACTACACTCAGAAAAAAATATTTTGGGGTGGACATGCCCTTTTAGTTTAGTAATTGAATTGAGGTTAAATAAAGACATGCGCCCATCAGGTCCAACCTTTTCACTCTCTTTTAACCCTACCTAACAGTTGATCAAGAGCAAGGCAAAAAAACAGCTAAAAGGGGGGGGGGGGAGGGAATTCCTTCCTGACTTCAAATAGCAATAGGAAAGTATCCTGGATCAACCAGAACTGCAGTATATGATTAATACCAGTAATTCTCAATATTTTTAGTTTTAGAAAGTTATCAGCCCACTTTTAAAGCTATTCATGAAGTTGATTTCAAGAAGAACAGGCTTGGCAGTTCTTAGATAGATTTGACCATCATCTATAGACCAACCTCTTTCCTCCAGCGTACAGTCTGGCCCTGTGCTTGGGAGAGGGAGGGTGGGGGAGGACTGCAGTGCGCATGGCAAAATTCTCCGGAGGAGAGACAAGAGCCAGAGTCCTATATGACTCTGAGGCTCCTGGTGGCCAGTTTTTGGGACTTGGGAAGGGCATAGCAGGGACGCCATTTGGAGCTGGGATGTAAGGTAAGGATTTTATTTCACTACACAGTGGGGGCTATTAGTAAAATAAAATCTAGTTTTGGGGGTGGATAGTGCTCTTTAAAGGTGGCATACACACTAATGATAATGGGTTAGTCTGTCGGGCAACAACGAGATCAACCCATTATTGTCAGTGTGTAGGGGTGAAACCGACCAATTGCAGTGCCGATGAACGACGCGTCTGCATACGGTCAGTCGTTGGATGGTATTGGCTCCCTTCACTTTAAGTTAAGGGAGATGATCCAATCGTTGTGTATGGCCGCAAGACCGAACCGATCCCCATACTACCATATGGGGATTGGTGGTTCCATGTGTGCGTTCCCATCACATGTGTGCCAACAGTGCCATTGTGATCTGTCAGCACTATGCGATATGAATCGCACGTTTATGGTCCCCTTAGACAACCATTATTAAAACGCAGACATTTATGCCATACAAACTTCCATCTACAGCTGCACTTTTTTTGCTTATCAGTGAAATGCATTGTGAATAGATGGAGGCTGTATTTACACACGGTCTGTGCTTTGTTTGCACAGTGAATTCTCATTGTCTGGGCAAAGGTAAATGTAATCACCTGTTTCATGTCTTATTCAATTTGGTCGATAATTTTTTTTACTTATTGTAAATATTTTTTATTATTTCTGGTGAAAGGTAAGATCAGAAAACAATCTATTAGAATTGTAAACTAGAAACCCTGCATGGAAAGGAGTGTCTTTACTGAAAACTCAAAAATGTTATTTAAACATAATGTAATGTAGTGAACAGCATAAACAGTATAATATAGCAAACAATAGCCAGGCTGAAAATCAGTATGTATTTTAAAAAGCCGTCTCTCTAAAATGATGAAGAGTTCTGACCTGTTGTATAAACCCAATTGGATTTAAAATGTTCACATATTTCCTGTGATTCTACAGTACAGGATATCTGGGTCAAAGAGTGATTTTTCAATGGAGTTTGAATAGTCCGGTACTTGGATTCAGTATTCTGAACGTTACATGAAAATATCAGGGAGATTCAATAAAAGGTCTTATCGTTTAAATGGTGCTAATTTTGCCCAACCAATCAGATCTTATTTAACATTGAAAGCTAACATCTAATTGGTTGGGGCAAAATTAGCACCATTTTAAACGAGATAAGAACTTTTATTGAATAGCCCTACATTTCTAATCATGGTTTACTTTCTTGTTTAGTCATTTTGTTTCCTAAAAAATAGTAGTAAAGCTATATTGGCACAGTAAACCTTAAAAATATGTTCCCTTCATGAGTTTACCTTGTGCAAAGGCTTGTACCTTCAGTAGCAAAAGTTTGAGAAAATGAATAACCCACAATTTCTTTAAAATTAAGGTATAAAGCCATTTCCTCCCCCTTATATCTCTCTCCTACATACAAAGTCTTCTTGTTTCTAAATATTACATTTAAACTCTTTTTTCAGAACTTACTTCCTCATATAGGAAGGAATCTCACACCACGGGATTTCCTTCCAAGAGAGTCACCAAGAGGGCTCTCAGCTTCTGACGTTACATAAAAAAATGAAAGCTAAATTCTATAATTAGTATTAGTAAAATGAAAAAAAAATAATGACAGGTACAACAAGCAACATATACGTAATTCCTAGTTCAGTGTATAGACACCTCATTATTATAGGAGAATTAATAAATTAACAGGTAGATGAAATATAGCAACCTGGCACTCCTTACCCTGATGCCGCTGTGATACAGTAAGCACTTTACACCAGTTATTATTGTTTTTTGGAGTTGGTTGGGGAGCTACTACTTGCGGATATTATTTTTCCTGCTTTCTTCAAAATTTCTTTGGAAAATGGTTATAAATCGAAAAAAAACAAACAAAGGTAGATATATTTGGCTTTGGGTTTTCCATCATAGCAGCACAGAACAAGTCAATTAAAAGAAAGCAGCTGAGTGTATGTTTGCTATTTTAAGGGCACATCCACCCCTTAAACTAAAAATTGTATGTAAGTAGAACCAAACACCCACCCCAACATCAAAAATTGCAATACCTTTATAGCTCTTATAATACCTGGAACACTTACCTTGTATGCAGCCCAATGTTCCTGCTCGCCATCCCAGTTTTTTCAGATGAAAAATACGGCGCAATGACTGACCACCCAAGCTTAAAGAGGAGGTAGCAACTTTTGAAAGGCAGAAACTGGGAGCAGGAACATCGGGCTGCTTAACGGTAAATGGTGCAGATAAAAGTGCTATACTACTTGTACACAATTTTTACTTTGGGTGGGATAGCCTTAGATAAAACTGTGATTAGATTTACCAACTGTCTGCAATATACAATGCTGTTTTGACACCTTACCCTGGGCACAATGCTATCAACACCTTGCATTTAGGAAGTCCCTAAAACTTGGCTGGTATATGCTGATTGGTACTTTCAGGGCAATTTATGTCATCAATTCTTGTATGAATTGATAAAGCCAGTCGGATGACTAGCGAAACGCCTTCAAGAACTAAACTTAAGTCCGTTGATCTAAATGAATAAAATAATTTCTTGTTTGTTTTATTGGTTTCACAACAGTGTTGAACAAGCTTTATTTAGCAGACACAGATAAACAGGTTATTGCATAATACCTAGCTTATATAGCAATCAATAGAACACTGACAACTAGTGACAAACACAATACTGATGTATAATACTGATATATGTGTTGCTTATAAAATATAAACCTGTATTCTAAACACCCCACACTCAACAACTGATATTTATTCAAACCCATTTGTGACCTAACACCTATAAATCTGTTTTTTAGCAGTTTGCCATAACATCAGCAATCATTTGATCACAGTCTCACAGTACGTAAGCACCACAACTTTCTGCTCAATCAGATCATGAATGTAGTGTGTGGACATCAATATGCTTGGTTCTTGCACTGATCTTCTCATTATTTGCAAGTTTAAAGGGCACGTCCACCCCAAAACTGAAATTTAACCCACTACTGGCAACCACTGTGTAGTTTAAAAAAATCCTTACCTTACATCTCTGCTCCTTATGGTTCTCCTGCAGTGATTGTCCAATATAGGAACTGAAGAGTAGGAGCTGTCTTCCTGTATGAAAGGTTTTGCCTCCTCCTTGTCCTCTGAGAGGACAGTGCATGGCAGGGGGAGCCCTCCTCCTATCCCTCCCTGGCTGCCCTACACCTAGCGTAAAAAGTTTTATAAAATGTAGGGCATCCCTTCCACCCTCAACCGCTATATTAGATTACTAAAAATAGAATCCAAAACTATACTTACAGCCCTTCGCTCCCGCTGATTCTCTATTGCTGGCAGCCGTGGCTATGATTGGCTGTTTTCAGCCAATCAGAGCAGAGGATTCGGTCCGGCCCCTGTTTGCAAGTTCCAGCAAAGAGAGGGGGATCAGAGGGCCACAGGAGCAAGGGGGTATAAGTAGAGGCCGCTTCTTTTTTAACAATCTAAATATAGCAGTTGGGGTGGGAAGGATGTCCTACATTTTTTTAAAAGATATTATAGAGTGTGGAGAAACCCTTTAATGCATTCTCATTGTCCTTTATATAAGACAGTAGGTTGGGAGTACTGTTAACTAAAGATCCTTGAGTAACTGTATCTGGTAGTATGTTTGTATAGTTTATTTATAACGTGGCACTTGGGGACGCAGCTCTGTACAACTGCCATAAACCAAACAACTTTTGTACTGGCATAGGCAGCAGAGATATATCTGCCTCTGTAGAGACAATGCTACGGGCATATGCTTCTGCTGGGACCAGGATTTCAAGCTGTCTCCTAATTTGGAAAAGTAACCGCTAGTGGATTTGTGTGTTACTATGGTCACTGCCCAGAGTCCACATATCCTGTGAGGTTTAAATCACCACTTGCTGACAATTTCAAATTATGTCTTTTTATGGCTGCTGCTATGTCTGGTGGTGTAGTAACTGCAATGTACAGAAGAGCCCCCCATGCTTCTTCTTTCAACTTTGGATAAGCTGTGTCCATGGGTGAGCTTGCTCCTTTGGCATCAGTCATATTAAACGGTTTATAAGCTGTATATTTATTCTAGGTGTATGTCACCTCACCAAGGTCTTCAGTCTCAAAGTTATTATTAAGTTTGCAGTTAATATAGTAATTTCTGAATTTCTTTTGTGAGCGATAGTCAAATCATCCACTTAATTAACAGATACATCCATTCGGCATCTATACATGGGAGATTCAATAAAGAGTTCTCTTCGTTTATTAGAAGGAATATAAACAAGGGGAGGTGCATCTGCTTGGAAATTGCAAAAATCCCTGTATGGACGAAGCAGCTCGAGCTTGGAACTCAAAAATAACCAAGTTTGTGTTAGATGATGGGTTTACTCATAGCAGTTCAGACCTTCAAATAAAAAAACAAGGTATGGGAAGTATTGTACAACTGCAGGGTACGGATACCTGGCCCACAGAGTGCAAATTGCTTCTCAGGCCGTTCTACTCCATATCTGCAAATTGACATGTTTAGTTATTCTTTTACTGTGAGAACATTCAATTGTTAGGAAACTGGCACATGTTTGGTTACATTAACTTAAGAAAGAAAAACAGAAAGAATGTTTTACTGTTCGATTTAAAAATATAACAGGCCTGTGAAATATATCAAGAATATCCCTGAAATGCTTTTCTGATAAGGTTGCATGAATGCGGGAAAAAGGAAAATTAACCCTTCAAACTGGAACACTGCTCTAGATTTTAATACTAGCAAACCCGCGATTCTGTACAGAACCGTCCCGCAGCCTGCACACACACACACGCAGTGTGCTGTACCTGTGGGAATCGTTAGTTAGATGATCGGCTGTGTATTATCTGGCAAAGGAAATTATGTACAATTTAGAGCAATACGGTGTAGAGGTTTGTACCGTGTAGATAGATAGAAGAGAAGTAGAGCTGTGATACCTTTTATTGGCTAACTAGATTTTAAAAATTAAGCAAGCTTTCGAGAGTCCTAATCCTCTTCATCAGGCTGGATGTACCAGCCTGAATGAAGGGGGCTTAGGACTCCTGAAAGCTTGACATTTGGACAATCTCATGGGGGCAGTCCAAAAACTTGATTAAAGTGGGAAGCCAGCGATATTCATGCAGTAAAGGAGGATATGGAAGGCTATTAGAAAAAAAACACAAAAAACCCTTTACATTTAAAGCCACAGCTATCCAGTAAGCTACAGTATTTTTACAGTGTACCTACCCTTTAAAGGGCAAGTCCGCCCTAAAATGAAAACTACATACAGGAAATCACCCCACAAAACCCTAAACGGTAATATTTGAAATCTGAAATATAAGTCTAACCTGAAATTCTGCACAATGTCCTGTTGGCCCTGTTTCTGCTTCTGGTTCTTCCAGTTGCTCAGTTTCCATGAGGCATCCAGAAGCATAGCAGGCATACAGTAATGAATTCATAGGACAAAGTATGATTATCAACATATTTTAAAGAGGCCGTTCTTTCTAAAAGATGTTCTTATGAGGGTGGAGTTGTCCTTTAAGAGTGACAGGGATGAAGAGGACAATCTAGGTTTCTAAATAATGAGACAAACTACAACATGTACCAGAGACATACTTTAGCAGGAAGGAAACTAATATTCTTCTTGAAATTTCTTTGTTGTGGTAAACATCATAAATAAAAGTTTTAGCTTTTTTACACATCTTACAATTAAAGATTTGAAAAGTTTGTTTTGGGAGGTTAATCATATTTTTATTACTAAAATAATAGAACTGAATATATATTTATTAGAAATCTACGTATGTTTCTGTTTGTTTAACAATGCTACGTTTATGGTTTCTATGGTTGACCACACACTGTAACAAAAAGTCTCTATAGCTGAAAGTTGCTTAGAAACCACCAAATACAAACTGCAGCAATTCGACCCTCAATGAGATAAAGGGATTTTAGGGTGTTGGCAAGTAAATGATATTGCCACGGTGTATTCATTGGGAATATTTTCATTTATTTCTAAAAGTGTTCGTTACAGACTAGGCATATCTCTGTACGCAGTTTTAGAAAAAGCGATGGTATATTATTATCAATTGTATATTAAATATCAATTACTAGTTATGAAGAAGGAACTGGGTAAACTGGGGTTTTTAATGGTAACTAAAGCTAGAATGTTAGTAGACTAAATTAAAGGAGAACTAAACCCAAATTTTTACACCCCAGAATTGATCTACACTCTAAAAACACCAATAAACTCTAAATAGCAATACTGTAAAATGCATTAAGTACATGTTACCACTGAGAACTGGATGAAATAACTGATATGTACAGTGACTGGTCACACCCCTGATCTCAGTTACATGCTCCCTTGCCTATTCTGTCCTGTAAAAGGATTGGCTAGAGGCTACTAGCAGGTGTGACCATCTGTACCAACGGTAACCAGTTCCTGTAGTATCTGAGGACTGAGCATATGTAAAGAGCATAATGGTCAGTGACCACACCAATCTGGAGCTCTGGGAAATAAAACACAACCCTCATGGTTGAAAGTAAATTCTCACCAACCCATATAAAATGAGAGGGAGACACCAATTTCTGCTTTTCTATCAAGGAGAATCTGCCTTCCTAATCTCAAGGTCCAGCTCTTCTACAGGCTACCAGATGGTCTCTCTTACAGGACTCTATTATAAAAAAAGTCCATCAAATAATTTTACCATACCTAGAGAGATTAGGGAACCACATCCTATCAGGTAGCCCTCTCCCAAAAGAAATGATTGCTGACAACATTACCCTGACCCTTAAACCAAACAAAGTTAGTTTTAACTGATGTTAAAAACTATAGGCCAATATCCCTAATCAATCAAGATACAAAACTAATAGTGAAAGTCATGGTCGCAAGAATAGATACTATTCTTCCCTCTGTCATTCATAGAGACCAATTTGGGAATCACCAGAAAATTTCAGCTTGCATACTTACATTTGATTTCGAAAATGCCTTTGATAGCCCAGGATGGCCATATCTGTACAATCTACTAGATTATCAAGACTTTCCCCAACCTTTTATACATTTTTGCAAGCGCTCTATAACAACCCTCACGTCAAATTAATCATCCTGGCATCTCCACAATGAGTTTTATTTAATTAATTGGGTGTAAAATTTTATCAAATATGAGATTTTTTCTTCTTTTTGGTATTTCAGCCAAAGAGTAAAAAGATAAAGACATTAATGAGATAATTGGCGAGGTATGTACTACATTTTGTATGCTTCGAGAACAGTAAGGCAGTGGACAGAGACTCAGAGGGAGGACTACATGTGGTCCAACATCAGGAAAGAGACAAGAGGCAAGGACTGTAGAGCAGATGTCAACAGAGGATCATGGGAGGTCAGATTTCAGGGTAGAATCCAATGACTCCTACCATAGGTACACAAAGTGAGCAAAGGGAGGTCCCTGGTGAGGTCAGAGTGGTTTGTAAAATAGCATAGCACCCATGCCACAATGCATTATTCATTTCAAAGGAACCAAGTTTCAGCCACAGGTATACAGAGACTAGAAGGTCATTGGATAGTCAGACATTGGTCATCGTTAACTAGCTGAGTGGTGCTCTACTGCCTTAATTGCAGGCAATCCAGCAGGTGTGTCTGATAGGTCTATCCAAGAAGTAGAGTTGGCAGGGAACATACATGTAACGTCGGTTCATTGGGAATCCAATGGAAGTTAAAGAATTTGGGCGCGAAATATATAGATGTTTACTCTGATCCAGCTTGAGAAAGATTCAGTGGACAAGCCTATTAAGGTGTTTGGAGTATGATGAGAAAGGAGAGAAATAAGTTGGCATACCATGGACCATTATAATTGGATCCATGGCTTTACAGTGTATGCAAGTACGCTGTGTGAGAGTTTCCAGAATAAGGATGTCAGCTGTTCTGTATTTAGAGCTTATTTGGGTAGCCTTCAGGACCTACGTGGTTTCTGTTGGCTCCGTTATGACGAGCAATTTAGTAAGAAAAAAGGCATCAGGGGCAGTAGTAACGAATTGGGATTGCCAGGATTTAAGCTTTGGTTGCTCATTATGACACTAGCAGACCTCTGGTTTCACCTTCCTTTCCTGGGACCGCCGTCGCTTCACAGTATTCAGCGTTGGCGACACCTGAACGCAAAGGAACGTGTTGGTTGATAAGAAAGCCACTGTAAATAGTTCTCCTGTAGTACAAACACAAATGCTCGTTTGTGGAGGAGCACACCCACAGCAAGGTGTTTTAAGAAGTAGTCTCTGCTGCTTCCAAGGGCAAAGATGCCGGTGTGATCATGCAAATATTGCTGCCATGGCTAATCGTATATAGAAATCGTCAGAGGGCTAGTCTTTTGGAGTTAGGTTTTGTGGTGGGATTCTGGATCCCTTTCAAGCTTCGGACAAACCTACTTATGTTTCAAATTCAAAATCAGCATGAACACATGGCTTGGGACAAATTCATGAAAGTAATGGACAGAAGTCGGGTCCATTTTGGTCCTCCCAGTTACTAATTTGAGAGTGTCTCCATTAGGTTGTCCCCAAGAGAGGCGATGGGAAATATAGACTTATTCACCTTAATGATGCATTTTTGCTTTCGCCTTTGCGGAAAAGTAACACTTTGGCGATGTGTGGCAGTAGTTTTCGCCTTATTCATTGCGTAGCGTGGTTCACTGCGAAAAGAGAGATTGGTCTCTAGAGAAATTTAGAGCTATTTTTGTATTTTTTTTTATTTAAAGCTATTATAAATAGGTGAAATTACTCGATTTATTAATAGGACTAATTTTTTAGTATTTTATCAAATCAGTTCCATAATATGTGAACATACCATGTGCTTTGTAAGGAATAGTCATGTTAATGGAACATTCCAGTAAGTAATGATGTTTGGTGAAAATTCTGGTAAAACTGCAAAAAAATGCAATAAAGGCAGAAAAGGGCAAAAAGGCGAATTTCACCTATTAAAAATAGCGTTAAATTTAAAAAAATGACAAAAATAGCTCTGAAATTACACTAGAGAGCAATCTCTCTTTTCGCAGTGATACCGGACTAACGCAATGAATAAGGCGAAAAACTATCGCCACACATCGCCTCAGCGATACTTTTCCACAAAGGCGAAAACGAGCGGTTTTATAAATAAGGCGAAAACAGCGGAATTTGTCATTCTGATGTCCTGCGTTAGCGAAATGGGGAAAATAGCGATTGTTTATAAATATGCCCCTTTATGTCAGCTGCTGTCGCTTATTGGTCATCTGGTGTTGCAGCAAGGGTACTTCTAATGGGGGCAGAGGAATTTGAAGGCGTTTGTCACTTATGACTAAAGGTATAACAAACGCTGGTCATTTCATCAAGGTGACTAGAGCAATGAAGGATGACTTGACAGTATGGCAAAAATTTCTAGCTGAGTTTCCAGGTCACACTTGCTGGCAGTCACAATAAATATACAATTGAAAAATATTCACTGGCCCCGCGAGGAGTGTAGGGTTTGGAGAACTGTTTGAGGGCCGTTGGTGTGCGGGAGAAAATGCCACTGAAATGGGAAAGCTTCAATTTAATTAGGAATTAAATTGAAATTTTTAGTTCCCCATTTTAGTGCCATGTGGTAGTATGGCGTACAGAGATGAAGAAAAAACGGATTATATTTTGGAGTGATAATTTAACAGTAGTAACAGACATTACCAACAAACTTCATTGCCGGTTGTTATTCTCTGCAGGGAATTAGTATTGTTGTGCCTGCAGTTCAAAGCAAAACATGTCAAGTATTGAGAATAGGGCAGCTCACGCTCTTTCTCGATTCCAGTTCACGACGAATTGGAGAAGTTGGAGCAAGATGCAGTGATGAGAGTCTGATAGTGCCAAGCTACTTGTGGAGCCTCGTTTCAAGCAGTTGATTGAGGGATTATAAGTCCCTGTGCTTCGAGTGGTCATCTTATCAGAGTATCTGGCATGAGTGGCTAGTTATGTCTGACTCTGAAGGAGACATAGGTAGTCATGACAGCAGACACAGTGTTACTATGGCTTATTTATTGGTGCAGAGAAATGACAGGGTTGCTGCATCAACAGTGGCAAGGTCTTTACCTGCATTATCCTTTTGTTCAAAATGTTTAACTGGCAAGATATGTCCAAAGAATTTGTTATAAGCAGGATATTAAAGGATGGAAAGAGTTTCCTCGGCAGTAGATAGTAGATAACCAGTTTCTTTAAATTGCTATCAATTTGATATCGCACTCCAAGTTAAAATGCACTTCATAGTATGAGTCAGTACTATTTCAGACAACTTTTCATTGGCCTAAAACAAGTGAATTAGTATCTCCTATACTACAAGGCAAGGGGGTGATCGGTATCACTGCACTATTCTGGGGTTAAGTGAGAGTGAAGACGGGTTGAAAGATGAGTTGCCTTCAGGAGGAACAGTAATGTTTTGGAAAGCTAGGATACGGGGTCTACAATGGTCCCAAATTTTGCCGGAGGTTTTGAAGCTCAGGGGTATGACGGGAGGTTCTCAGGATTATTGATACATGCAGGTGGAAATTACCTTTGTCATTATCGGAATGTGGAGCTGATTAGGAGTATTAAAAATGAATTATCTGCATGTAAGCAGTTAAACATGGTATTGTGATTGAATGGTCTGAAATGGTGGCCAGAAGATTTTGGTCAGCAGCACGTAATCCTTCAGCCATTGAGATTGTGGCAAGTTAGAAATGACTGTTTATGCCTTTGTGAAGAGATCTGGAGGGGTTGCTATCACAGGGAGTTGCAGGGTGACAACGCTGACCTCTTTAGGAATTTAGGAATCAAATAGGGCAATTCCCAACGCCAATTTTTAAGGAGACTGTAACAAGAGACTGTAAAAAACGTGCTATATGAGGAATCAGCAGCTCATGCAAGGATGAGGATATTGGCTGTATACCCAGTTTGCAAATGTCACTTAACCTCAAAGATGACAAAAAAGCCTATTTGTGTGTTTAGGGTTGCAGGGGGACCCCTAACTGACACAACTAAAATCTGCCCCACTGTGTAGTGTTAAAAAAAATCTTTCTGCTCTGCTCCATATGGTTGTTCTGCAGTGCCTTCTGAAACTCAAGGAAAAACTAGGAGTAGGAGCCTCTCTCGTGCAATAAGGTATCTGCCCGTCCTTGTCCGCTTAGAGGACATGCGCTGTGGAGTTGTCTCCCCCCCCTCCCTCCATCCGGATCCACAGCACTGCCATCATGCTTTTTTTTTTTTTTTATAAAAAATTGCCCACATTGTAGGGACCCCCAACCCTAAAATCGGGACAGAAATGTCCCTACAATATGGGCAATTTTTGATTTAGGAGCTGGACATGCCCGAACCATAGCAAAAAAGAAATTAGAGGTTCACAGTAGAAAACTTGAGTTTTTGTTTTGAAATGGGTGTGTGTGAGAAGTTCAAGGACTACGTATTATGCACTGCACTTCACAAAGTTTACAGATAACAATCCCTTGACATACATCATGGTAATGCAAAGTTTAACACAGTAAGCCACAGATGGGTTGGAGAATAATCAGATTTCTGGTTAGTACAGCCTAGGAAAAGCAAACATTGATGCTGACACACTGTCTTTTCCACTGGATATTGAAAAGTACATGGCTCAGTGCACAGATGGGTTTATGCAGCTCAGAAAGAAGATGTTGCTTGGATTGCTGTACTTAACCTTAAAGCTGGCACGAATGAGAGACCTTCTTAATCATTACCAACAATTAGTTGTGATAGCTAATGAGGCACATTAAGATGACCCAGTTATTGGGGAAGTCATCAGAATAAAGAAGCAGATGAAAGTAAGACAGTCAGCTAATGGAGAAACACAAACTATTTTATGAATGAAAAAAATGCATCTAAAGCAAGAACTTTTATACAGACTTAGGGATAGGCCACACTAGCGCGATTTTTGTGCGATAGACGTGTGATTTTTTTTCTAACATTGCAATTTTTGTTGCAATTGCGCATCCGTTTTTGAATTGCAAACACATGCAATCTGATTTTATGCGCAATCGCATGCATTTCCCTATCTCTAAAGAAAAAAGCGCAAACACATCAAAATCACACGGAATCGCACATGCAATCGCACCCAATTGCGTGTGTGCAATTGCGTGTGCGGCACAGTGTGGCCGTGCCCTTACTGGTTAAAAAACAAACAGTCTTGAAACACTTCATGATGATATGGGTCATGCTTGCATTGAGCGGGAGATATGGCTAGTAAAGAAGAGATTCTATTGCCCATTCATAAGAAAAGCCATTGAAGGTTTGTCACCAAAAGGTGCCTTGATATGAACAAAATAAACCAGTACTCATGTCAGGGCCCACAATGGGAAGAATGACTTCTTCATCATAGTCTCAGCCTGTCTGTATTGACTACCTGCACTGAGACCAGCCAAGGTGGATGTGATATATCTTTGTTTTTGTTGTGTCTGTGCACTGTGTCCCTTAGCGTGATAAAATAATTTTAAAAGTATTAAAAATATCCAATATAAGTTAAGACCATGATCCATATATAGTAAAAATTAAATATTAAAAGAAAACAAAACAATAAAAAAGAACTTACACTCAGTCTGGGAATTGGCCATCACGAAAAACTCACAAGCACTTGTATAAATGAGTGAGGTTTCTTTATTCAGTGCAAATAAAATAAAAACACTTTCAGAATATAAATCCTATAAAATGACCTGATATGTGAGCAGAAATAAGGAAGTACTCAGCGTGTTTCGTGTTCATTCAGCTTCCTCAGGAGAATTATGATTATAACTATATATATATATATTAAGTGCAGAAATAAGACTGTTGTTAGGATGAATATATACTAGTAGTGGGTAGATTACTTCACTAGATTTGCACATGCCTATCCAACAAAAATGAGTCAGGTTGAACTTCTGTCGAACTAATATTTAATGTTTTCATTCACACGTTTTGTATATCAAACTCATGACCAGGGACGTGAGTGTTTGAGAATGAATTGTTCAGATTTCTGTGGAAGTTGGCAGGGATTAGTCATTTACAAACATCCCTACCACCACCAAGGCAATCCAGCAGACAGAATATAACAGAACACTATTGCTAATGGTACAAACACTTAAGAAAAAAGGGGAAAGATCATCTTCAACAAAAAGTAGATGCATATAACTGTACGTGAATGAATCCACTGGATAGTCACCATTCATTTGCTATATGCTGAAAAATGGGCAAAAAAAAATGAAGAAAAAAATAAGATTGTTAGTGACAATAGCAAACAGTCAAGTGCAATGGTATTATGACCAAAAGATGAGAGTTACTCTTCATCCAGGAAATCAAGTACTGGTCAAGAATAACAGTGATGAGCATAGTACCAGCAAACTAGGATCCAATTGGGAAAATAAATATTATGTAGTAAAAAAGCAGATCAATGATAATCCTGTAAACTGTATGTAGTATATTAGAAGTTGATGAGAGACCAAACCAAACCTGAACACTACATAGGAACTTATATCTGTTGTATTCAATTAGATCAACTGGACTTGAAGTTTAGTTCGTAAGACGTTTCGCTAGTCATCCGACTGGCTTTCTCAATTCAGAATGACTTGTACAAGAATTGTGGTAATTATGTCCCTGGAAAGTCCCAATTAGCATATCACAGCCAGGTATTAAGGGCGTGATTGCATAGTTTAACTTGCTGTTTCTAGTAATGACTTCCCTATTGACAAACCAACTGAACCTGAAATAATGAAAACAGCAGAAAAATGTAAAATGTAAAAAAACAAAAACATTTGAGACTTGAGAACAATGACTCAGATTTAATGTTTAGTGATTCTGAAGATGAAGAGCGTTCCACAAGTCACTGGATTTTGAAATCCTCAAAAAAAAACAGAAAAAACTACACAGCTTGTCATGGTTATAGCCTAATTACAACATCTACAAAGAAAGATAAAGAAAATCAATCATTCCTAAAGAACAACCAAAACAACAGACGAGAGACCATATAAAGATGAGAAAACAAAAAACAGTGTCAAACAGAACATTTAACAGCTTCAGAAGTCTCATCTATGTCAGAGTGTGAATCAGAGCAACCAGTGACACATCAAACTCCAAGGTTAGATGATCTAGCCGAGAAAGCCAAAGCATATGTTTACATATGGCATACTTGGTCAACACTGACTCACCCCCAGTCTAATAGGAATTGGTGGAATGTTCCATATTATCAAATGATCCTTAAAACTTTGAACCTTACTTGCCATTTACATGTATGCCAGATGTACATTATGTGCCTTTTTATGTGTCATTTTATTTTTTGAGGGAGCGTGTGACCCCAGTAAATCTGTTGCTACGTTTACAAGGATAAATATAGAAATTGATTTTTAGGAAAAGAAAAATAATGTATAGCATGCCATACATACTCCAGCCTGCAGAGGGAGTGCCAGAATGGCACTGTAGTTATTTGAGACCACAGAGGGATCTGTTCGTTTTAAGGAGCATTAGACCATGAAAGATGACTGTGTCCCATATTATTTCTTATACAGTATTGGCTATGAAACCTGAATAAACAATATCATTACAGTATCCATAGTTATGATAACTTGATTCAGGCTAGAGATGGAAAATCCCGAAGATCCGAAAACAGAATGAATGTACAGAAGCTATTTTCGATCATTTTTGAACATTCCAAAATCCCGAAAATACGACCGAAACCACTTTCGAGTTTCTGATCGAATTTTCAAAGACTTTCGAATGCTCTGGGCTATTTTGATAATCATCGAAAATAGCTCCGTACATTAGAAAATCTTCGAAAATGTGTTCCGAGGTCCCGACGAATCCGGACGGATTTCGGAACCGAGGGGTTCCGTGTCGGATCTGGGTTCATGTCGAAACTGAATCCCATCTCTACACATAATTTATTATAATGGATGTGAATAAACATAAGGAATCACAGTTTTAAAATAATAAAGAAATGGAATATTTGTGTGTGTGTGTATTGGTGTCAGTATTACAGTGCATGCATACAGTAAAGCCTCGTGCACATGTACAATCTTAACCATGGCGGATTAAAGGACGACACCCAACAGAATGCATACATACTACAATTATGGGTCAAAACAACCAGTCCTCTTGCGTGCACGCGCTAGGGGGCGTCCTCTGTGGTGAGATTGTACTTTTGTATGGAGCTTAAGACAGTTTCTGTTATTTTGGGAGGGTAATCTTTCTAAATAGCTGAGTTATTTTGGGATGAAATTAACCTTACTTAAGATATCAAACTTTTATCATAAATAAACTGGTATCAATCTAATATTGTCTTAATCACTGCTGATGGCTATTTACAATGGGTGTTATCTTGCACTATATGATGATCTGCTTCATTAACACTGTGAATAGTCAGATACACCAGATAACCTGTGTAAAGTTCATATAGTGAATCCATCACTGTTATTTATGAAAATATGAATTATTTATATAATTTGCCTATGACATGTAAGGAACAAAGCGAATTGTATGTGTGAAATGTGATAGCATATTTGATAAAGTAGAATTGTGAATAAGTGTAATGTTAAAGGACCATATTGACTTGTATTTTGTAATTAACAGTTACCAAGGAGCAGCTAACCTGTTCCTGTTACAGTTATCATAACTATAGCAATATGTGTGGGGGTTTTTACAATCTTAATGGCTAGAAAATGCCCCCTACTATATGTTCTGGCTTTGTGAAGGTTGTGAACGTTAACATTACTGCTACTTGTCACTATGATGAGTCATAATTTTGTTACTTTATAAGTTTGGTCTGCAACCGCTACATTCATAGCAATGTCTAGAGTAGAAAAACCAAAAAGGTTTTCCTCTTCTTTATTTATATTTATGTCCCTTATTTCAGGCATCAACTTGCACAGAACGGAAGAAAACAGGAATCACTACAATTTTTGTGTCCAACGAAGTCATTTTGATAATAAATACAGCAGATGCATGAAAACTCTGTCTAGTTCCTGATTAAAATTAAGGTCAAAGAGAGTAACACCCCATTATATTTCTACACGTGCATTAAAACGAACTCTAGAAACATCTGCATCAGGGCCAAATGTATGGAGTAACACAAATGTTGTACTTTGCAAACTTTATTGCACTTAAATAAAATGTATGCAATATTGTCAATATTTACAGTGTTGACCCTTATTATTTATAACGGCTGCAATTTGCTATGGCATGCTGGAATCAACCACTTGGCCATACCCTGACTGATAGTGAACCATTCTTGCTAGTGCTTGGAGTTGATCACGATTTTGTGGGATTCTGCTTGTCCATCTGCTTTATCAATTAATAACGCTCGCTATGTGGTTTTAATTTTGTGTTAAGTTATCTTCCGATGTTTTCCTGGAAAGTCTGATTTGTATAATATAATTTTAGTGTTCGGCTTTGGCCACTTTTCATTAACTTTGAAAAATAACAGTGTCGTCACCAAATTGCGGCCACGATTGCTGGGAAACATTGCTCTGGGAGTATGTTTTTCTTACAGTCTTGGGCAGAATGCAAGTGAGCACCCACTTCCTTGGATGAGAAGCAAGCACTTACTGGATTGCCTCAAGATGCTTCACTATTGGCGCTTCACAGACTCTTCGTTACATATAATGTTTTCTTCTTCCAGACAAATAATCTTCAAACAGTCTGAAGGAGGCGTAATCGAAGAAAATAACTTTTGTGTCAGACTTCTGCTGCCCAATACTTCCTGTAGAATTTCAGTCAGTCCTTGATGTCCTTTTTTCTGGAAGAAGTGTCTTCCTTATGTGTCCTACTTGATAAAGGCCTTTGGTCCAAAGTGTTTGCCTATGCTTGTAGAAGCTTGCTGACAATATTGAACAGGCTTCTTCAAATGGTCACAACACAATTCTGTTAGTTGGCTTGGAAGGAAATGGCCTTGTCTCTTGCTGGACACTCTGAAGTCCTCCATAAGACTTTTTTTTTCACTGCAATGACCTCTCACCTCTTAAGTTTATGTTAGACGTGAGTAGAAATAATTTTTTCAGGAGCAATATTCTTACAGCAAGTGACGCATTTTTGACACAAGAATACAATGATTTCAATTGCATATTTACCTCTTTAATAGCAATGAATCTGCCCTTACTATTATGTCCGAATGAGTACAGTACGTGATTTCATCAATTACCAGGTGTGCTTATATACGACTATTCTGAAATGCAGCTAGCTGATTGTTTTGTGGCCAGGGACAAAATACAGTGAAAAATAGAGAAAATATTCTAAAAATGATGGAATTTGCCAACAAAAAAAACTGAAGCCACCAAATTTTGCAAAACATTTTGTGTTCCTTCCAACTTTTGGCCAGTTCTGTTATCAAAGATCCAAAAGAACGATGATTTGTTCCGTGCCCAGAACAAAACAACATTTGCATCACGTTATATCTACACTGCTCTAAAGAATATATATCCTGAATATTGAAATCACTTACGGGAATGTATTATTACTAATTACTGTCACAACATTGGTTAGTGCATTGCAGAATGTTTACATTTATGATAAAACCAACAGACCCATGCTAGCTCAATACATCATGGTAGATGAGTTCTGCACTGGGTTTACGGCAAATGCTCTGCCTTTTTTTGCAGCTCCCCCTTTAAAAGCCATTAAAGGGTATCTCCACTCCAGTGTGGTTAAAACCCACTTTTGCTATTCACTTTTATTTACCCCCCATTCTTCAATAAATGTTCATGAGCCGGAATGAAGATAAGCAATAACCCACGTCTCTTGCTCCTCCTCCTCGCCTCTGACAGGTTCGACGGACTTTGTACTCTATCGCGTTTGCTTCATTAATGTGAATAGCAAAACGTGGTTTTAAGATTACTTTAAATGGGTACTAAACCTGGATACAAAGAGGGGGCATCATTTTGTTTCTCCCTGTTTGTCTAAGAGCAATTATTCTGTTTATTTCTGCAGAAATAGATAGTAAACATATTAATTGAGGTTGAATAGTGACAAACATCCATGAAGTCCAACCTTTACACCTCCTTTTTACCCTACCTAACAATTGATCCAGAGGAAGGCCAAAAAAAAAAAACACAGCTACAAAATCGGGATCAACCAGAAACATATCAGGAATTACATATCTTTCAATACAGTTAATTCGAGATTAGATATATAGAATTGCCTTCTTGCCAAACCAAGGCCAATATTCATGATACCTATCTGCTGACAATTAATTTTAACTAAAGCTTTTTTTATTTCTTCCAATTTAATTCGCAACCAACTTCATACTAAAGCGGCTAGCTGGCAATAAATGCCATTCTTGCGTTTTCTTGTACGTTTCATTTACCATCTAATAAAAAACATAACTAACCTGTATTGTTTTATAACCATGACATCACACTTATCTGTTTACCTTATTCGTCCATCTCCATCTCCTAATTGATATCACGTATACTGGTCGACTCATCTAAACACAACCTTTTTTTTTCTCCCCAGTAATATATGCAGCTTATATATATGGTTTATTGAAACAGGGGGCTTTGTATCTGGACCATAGACAGAGTCTGTTAGATAGCCAGTATGAGCCCCGATTTGAACCAGGAGCGACTCCAAGAGGCACTCAGTAGCTGCCATACAAGACCCACAAAAGTTAAAGGTATACAGTATGTTGGGTCCAAAAAAACACCCAACCTTACCGATACCTTTTTATCTTATAGAGCACATTCTTGTTATTCAAGTTGCCCTCCTGAACTATCATGTGTGCTGTGTATAGACATTAACAACCCCTTTAGTAACACGCGGGGTATATCTGTTCCACCACAGCTCGATCCATCTCACTCCAGACAATTCTACATCTCTTTAATATTACCCCTTATGAAACGTCAGCCTTTTATAACTAGATTGTGGCAACCCTGTGGCCAGCATCCCTCAACCTACCGCACCCCCACTTAGTATGTGTAGTTACCTTGGCATCGACTCGCTTTCTCAGTCACCCCCAAGGAATAGGTAACTGATTGGTCGTAGTTATTTGCAAATATTCGAATCTGGCTACTGCTTCAGTTATCATAATAATGGAGGCCCACTTGCGTGTTTTATGTGATTAAGCAGCTTTAGTTGTGCGTGGGGTTCTTACTTTATTTGCCTGTCTATAGAAGAGCTTCATTGACGACTTTCTTTATCTCGCATAACTAGTGATTTCCCAGCATTCAGTTAAACACGTAGGGAAATTAAACCTCTTAATTTTACCATGCGAAACAGAGGCCTGAATTAAATAAAATTTGTTTAATTGTGCCAATCATGCAGCCCCTGCCTCCCTGACCACTACACCTACGTTCCCTATTTCTTGTAACCTGGCCCCGGTCAACCCTGTTGGTCTCCATTGTAACTCCCCCCACCTCAGTAAGGATCTTATATAAAAAAGTCCCCATGTCCACACCTTTGTTTTAAATTTTGTAACCCATCCCTTTCTAAAAACATTACCTGACTCACAGATCTACAATATGTGATAACATTTGTGAGAAAGTTATTGCTGGAGTTAAGCTATACCCTTTTACTCACCCCCAGATTCAATACTTCCCTGTCTTGTACGTACATTCTGTTTATCTGTGACCAGCTCCTTGTATGCACTTTTTCATCTTCCATTCTGGGACCAGCCTCTGCCATTGTCCCCATTATCGTGTTCCCATCCCCTTCACCTTTCCCTATTTGTCAATTTGTTTTCCCCACAGGTACTTCCTGATTGTCCTTCCCCCCAGCTCCTTTAAGTCTTACTGGAGCATGCTTTGCCCCCTGGGCGGCAGAGGGGTTCCCTCCTTTTCAGCTATCCCCGACGGTATAGGTGTATTGTTCACCTAACATCTCCTCGGTATCAGGTTTTAACCCCCCTTACCATCCTTACATCCCATCATTTGTTTCTCACCGGCTTGACCAGTTCCCCTTTGTAGCTGTCCCAGTTCCCCCCAGACTTTTGTCTTGATTCGTGGCTCTTTTATAAGATACAATACTGCAGGCTTTCATTTATATCCACACCCAGTTGCCCTACAGACCAAATGATCGGGAACCCATTTCATAGACCTTTCCTCTAAGACACAAACTACATTAACCCCTACAAGGCAGAAAGACTGGTTGTATTAACATTATATATGGTAGTAAACAGGCAATTCTACACCCTACTGGTAGCAAAACTGGCAATTTCATTATATTCTATTGTAGCAACAGACAATTTATAATTCCTGGGTTCCTTTGTTTACATAATCTCGGGTTTCATTTCTAAGGGTATGTCCAACCCATTTTTAAATTTTTTCGGTAGTGTAGGGTCCAGCTCCCCCAGCCCCAACCCTATATTATGTTGTTCATAACTCCCCCAATCTGTCTTTTCCGCTTTTGATCCCCTTTTTCCATCACCAGTGATCTGTCACGGCCCTCTGCTTTCATGAAACTGCAAGGCAGCCAACACGGACACGCGGCTTCGGGTCTACTCCAGAAATGCCGGGGTAGAAAACAGGTAATGTATTACAGTTTCGGGGGAGATTCTGCCAAAATAACCTATAGTGGTTGGGGCTGGGGGCGGAAGACGCCCTTACCATACAGAAAGGGATTAAACACTAGGGGCAGAAGTAAAATTACAGGGATCGGGGAGGGAGAAGGAGGGAGGGGCTGCACTGAGCAAGCCAAAAACCATCTGAGAGAATGCCTCAGAGGCGGGAGGAAACAATTTCCCTCCCTGCAGCTCTCTGGTGGTTATTTCTGGACTTTTGGAGGGACCATTTACAGAGAAACAATTTGGAGCTGGGATGTAAGGTAAGGATTTTCTCACACACTACAGAGGAGGCGACAGTTGGGGGATGAAATTGGGTTTCTGGTTGGTGTCCATGCCCTTTAAGCAGAGCTTTTTCAAACATATTTCTGTGGTCAAGATATTATAGAGATAAGCTTGCTCCTATAAAACAAGTCTGTTTTTATATTGAAGTTACGCAGTAATGCTCGGCATTGGCATCTTTTTTCCCAACATGGCGATTTCCCATTGTCGCGTGCTTTCACGAAAGCAATATGTATAACCCTGGAAGCAAAAATCCAACTACTACAGTCACCTTTTCAAAATATATTTTGACAGCCTGGAACAGACTGTGGTAATCTGTATTACACAGACTAAAGAAGTTTCAGAACAAACATGTTAGTTTCTTCCTAGCAGATGCTGCTTGGTTAAGCCCATTCATTAATGCCTATATATGGCCATATAATAATGCCTGGAATTCATATTCTTTATAACGATACTCCCCATAATGGTCCTTGTGGGGATGGGACGCAACCTGTCGAACTATCTTTACGTAGTAGTGCACGGATTATAAAAAGGAAGTACAGAGGCATTAGCACATATGCCCTCGACCCCTCTGGGCGAGCTGTAATGCACACATCTCCATAATGAACTTTTATTGAAATAAACCCTGTATGTTAGTACTACAGCAAACCAGTATGCATGACCCTTATTATCATCCGATTGGTCCCACTACTCTAAATTAGAAAAGACCCCTCGTTTAACCATTTTGTCGAAGTTTAAAATTTAACTGTAACATGGATCTTACGCACCTATGGATTCATCAAACCAACCTTATGACTAGCAAATAAGGACCATCCAGGAGGACAACGGGTTTTATACGGTTCTCGCTAAAATTCAAAAGGATCCAGTTCATCCTCCATTCGCCGCTCTATAGGATCGCTCTATAGGCTCTATATAGAAACTTTAGGTTATAAATGACACAATACACAGGCGATTTTCTGGATAAATTATTCCTCTCTCTGTGGTGTTATGAATAACTGACTGGTTCCTCTTACGGTAGTACATTAGTGTCTCTCTATAACGGACTAATATTGAAAATTGAAAGGGTCGAAGCAGCGTCTTATTTTATCTCAACACCAGGACCTGTCCCTTCTCTATGGTGTTTCTGATTGTTTAGAGACTTTATTCGTTCTAAGACTATTTCAGTTGGAAACATTAATTCTTCATACACCTAAGTGGTACGACAGCCTCTGTCAACACCATCCTCTGCAAACCTCCTATAATGGATTTTTGTAAGAACACTAGATTTAGACTAATGATCTTGTTCAATGCATTGTAAAATAATTTTGATTTGATACATTGTCGATGGTAATTACTGGGATGGTACACATTTTATCAGTCTACATACTAAGATTTTCTACACACTACACATTTCTAGATGTTTTAATCCGATCATTAGACAGATGTTTTTTTAAGGGTATGACACTGAAAATTTTTATTCATGCTATTAGTGGAAACTAAATTCAATCCCAACTATCATGTACGTTGTTTTTTGTTGATCTGCCCCCTATTTAAATAATTCCAACTATGAACACATCTTCTGTTTTGCATTTTCTATAGCAGTATTGTCCTGTATGGAAGGTGTGACAGTTGTGGTGGCTGTATGTCGTAATGCAGTTTTGACGGTGGTTATGGGGGAAAATATTCATGTAGTGGTCAGAGCTTGAGCACTGTATTGTATCGAAGGCATGCATGCAACCACACACACCCGCAAGTTAGGCTACTTACACTGTATTTATCTATAGATCAAGATGACGTAAAGTAATTTTTCTATAACTACTACACTTTAAAGGCATGTCCACCCCCTTATAAAATCTTTTGTATGCGGTAGGGCTGACTCCCCCACGCCCCAACCGCATTAATTATAATTGAGAATATGCCCCCTGATAAGTACTTACCTTCGCTCTCTCCTACCACCGCAGGGTTCTGCCTCTTGCGTGATTGCAAGCAGGGGGCGGGACTGTGCAGGCCGACGTCCTGATTGGGCTGGAGGCAGACAATCACGTCGCGGCTGCGGGAGTTTGACAGCGGAGGAGAGAGGGAAGGTAAGTAAAGATTGGGGGACTTCTAACAATTATATCATGCGGTTGGGGTGGGGGAGCCTGCCCTACTGCCCAACCCAAAGGGGTTTAATGTTAGGGGAAGGCGAGAGAAAAAACGGGAGGGAGCGGGAAGGGGGGAGGGCTGCTCTGAGCATTTAGGTTAGAGCTTGAGAACATCCCATGAGGACGCTTCCTTCATGTAAATTTAGGGCTAAGGCGTCCAACCCAGGATGTGTAAATCAACAGTGGTTCCAGGCTTCCCAGCCTCAAGAACAAACCTTTTGGCCTGTAGTAGAAGGAGACCCAAATCAAGGGACAATGCACAAAACTTAAATCCCTAGTTTATACCAGAATGGGAGGGTCCTTTATTCACAGCTGATACAAGCAGAACCATTCTCGAAGGAAAAAAAAACTTTGTTTACATTTTCCCAAAAAGGAAAGACAGGATGGCCCTGGAATCAAAAGCATCATGAGAAAGGCTCTGGAAAGAGGCCTGTAATAGCAGATTGGAATTTAATTTTTTAAAGTACAGACAATAGTGTTGGGGGGCTGGGAGGTGCATGGACCATGCAATATACCAAAAGGATTAATGATTACATTGGGCTTAGCGACTAGTGGAGGGATGTGGGAGGGAGGGGGGAAAGGGCTCAACTGCGCATGTCAGCACACATGAGAGGAACACAAACTAGAGGCAGAGACGCCCCTTTTTTGACAGGATAACCCTTCAGTTTCGTAGACTTGGGAGAGGGAAGGGCCCTAATAACGGGGGACCATATAGGAGGCAGGGATTTATCCGGTAAGGGATTTTTTTTTATTGTACCTCGATAGTGGTCTCCGCTCCCACTTCTTGCTTGTTGTCATGTCATCACCCATTTATACTGTTTCTTGCAGGCGGGTCATCACCCCCGGTCACACTTTCACTTGTTGCCCCGCTGCGAGCGTTCCACCGGGCCCTCTTTTTGTTTCTACTTTAGATCGAATCGACACTGCCAGCATCTTTTCTAGAAGTGTCATTACCAATGCCATAGAATTAGGTTGAATAAAGACCAATACCATCAAATCCAACTTTTTCCCTCCTTTGGTACATAGGAGACCGCCCCCCCCTAGCCGCTCCAGTGAGATAAGGTGTTCAATCACGTACACAGTACAGTGCTTATAATGTGTTCAATCACAGTACAGTTACAGTGATATAATGTGAGTTTCGTCATCATAAAAGCCTCCCCGATACCACACCGTGTTCAATCAAAGTACAGTACGAGTGCATATAATGTGTGTCCAATCACAGTACAGTAACAGTGATATAATGTGTTCCAATCACGTACAGTACAGTGATGAACGTGACTATAATGTTGTTTTCACATCACATGACAGACTAGTGATATAATGTGTTTTCAATCAAGTAAAGTAAGTGTGATCTTTAATGTGTTCAATCATCTGGTACATTAGTTGTACAGTGATATTTTAATGGTTCAATCACGGCTACAGTACAGTGGATATAATGTTGCTTTCAATCACACGGTACAGACAGTGATATAAATGGTTTCAATCACGGCGGGTACAGTCACCGTTGGATTTATAATGATGTATCTTTCAATTTTCCCGACCGTACAGTACCAGTGAATATAAATGGTTCAATCACAGTTACAGTTACACAGTGATATAAATAATGCAGTTTTCAAATCACAGTACAAGACTACAGTGATATAATGTTGTGGCAATCGACAGTACAGTACAGTGATATAATGTGTTCATCAGCAGTACAAGTTACAGTGTTGATATAAGGTGTTTCTAATCACAAGTCAACAGTACAGTTATTCTAATGTGTTTTTCAATCACAGCACTACAGTACAGTGATATAATGGTTTCACAACCACTAGTACAGTCACAGTGATATAATGTGTTTCAATCACAGTCAGCCTCACAGTGATATATGTGTTTCAATCACATTAAGCTACAGTGATTAATAATTGGTCTGTGTATCAATCACAGTACAGCTTAGCAAGGTGGATATAATGTGTTCATCAAAGTACAGACAGTGGATATAATGTGTTGGCAATCACAGTACAAGTACAGTGATATAATGTGTTTCATCACAAGTACAGTTACGAAGTGCATATAATGTGTTTAAATAACAGGTACCAGGACAGTGATTATAATGTCGTATTCAATCACAGCAATAACAGGTACGAAGTGGATATGAATGTGTTTCAGAGAACAAGCTAACAGTACAGTGATATTGAATGTGTTTCAATCACAGTACAGTACCGTGATATAAGGTGCTTTCAATCACCAGTACCGTACAGTAGATATAATGTGTTTCAATCCACAGACAGTCAGTGATATAATAACGTACGTTTCAATCACAGTTACAGTACAGTGATCTAATGTAGTTTCAATCACAGTACAGTACCCCCCCCCCCAGTGATATAATGTGATTTCAATCACAGATACAGTACAGTGATATAAGTGATTTCAATCACGTACACAGTACAGTGATAATAATAATGCTAGTTTCAATCACAGTACAAAGCAGTAGCACGACATGATTATAATGTGTTAGTCACACGAATCACAGCCAGACATGTACGAGTGATATAATGTCTTTCAATCACCAGTACAGCTACAGTGATATAATGTGTTTCAATCACAGTACAGTACAGTGATATTAATCGGTTTCATCACAGATACAGTACAGTGATAGAAATGTGCTTCAATATCACAGGGAACAGGGTACATGATTAGAATAGTACGTTTCATACAGTACAAGTACCAGTGTATAATGTACCGTTTCCAATCCACAGTTACAGTCCAGAACTGCTATAAGTGTTTCAATCACAGTACAGTCAGTGAATATGGTTTCAATCACAGTACAGGCAACGTGATATATAATGTGTTTCAATCACAGTACAGTACAGTGAATTATAATGTGTTCGTAAGTCACAGTGACAGAACAGTGAATAATGTGTTCAATAACAGTTAAGATACAGTGATATAAGTTTGTTTCACTCACAGTCAAGAACAGTGATATACAATTGTCGTTCAATCACAGCTACAGTACAGTGATCAATAATGAGTGTTTTCAATCACAGTACAGTACAGTGATATAATGAGTTTACAATCACAGTCACGAGAGACATTGATATATACTGCTGTTTCAATCAACAGTACAGTACTAGTGATATACGTGTTTCCAATCACAGTACAGTACCAGATGATATAATGATGTTCAAATCACACAGTACAGAACAGCTGCCTCTAATGTTTTCAATCACAGTAACTCACGATAATAGTGACTAACCATACCCACGGCGTGTTTCAATCACAGTACAGCTACAGTGAGATAATGTTGTTTCAATCACAGTACAGTACAGTGATCATAATGTGTTTCAATGCACAGTCTATACAGTGATATAATGTGTTTCAATCACAGTACAGAACCAGTGATATAATGTATGTTTCATCACAGTACAGTACAGTAGATATAATGTGTTTCAATCACAGTACATGCTACAGTGCATATAAATGTCGCTTTCAATCACAGTACATACAGTGCATATTTAATAGTGTTTCAATTCACAGTACAGTACAGTGATATATGCTGTTCAATTGATCACAGTACAGGACAGTGATATAATGATGTTTCAATCACAGTACAGGACAGTGATATTTAATAGCGTTTCAATCACAGCTACAGGACCATAGTGACTATAAATGTTAGTTTCACATCCAGCTACAGTACAGAAGAATGGATTAATAAGTAGTTTCATCACATACAGACAAGTGATTAACCTGGGTTTCAATCAACAGTACAGTACAGTGAATGATAAAGGTGTTTCAATCACTAGTAGACCAGCTAACGAGATCACAGCTGATATAATAGCTGTGTCATCAACAGGTACATATGGCTACAGGATATAATTGTGTGTTTCAGAATCACGGGTACAGTACATTGATTATAATGGGCTTTCAATCACGCGTACCGATACAGTGAATAATAGTAGTTCAATCACGGCTACAGTCACAGTGATATAATGTTGTTTCAATACCGCTACAGTACAAGTGATTATAATGTGTGCATCCCGGTACTAGTAGACCATGTGTGAATAATGTGTTGCAATCACGGCTACAGTACAGTGAGTATAATGTGTTCAACACGGCTATACTAGTACAGTGATATAATTGTGATTCAATCACAGTTACAGTACAGTAGAATAATGACTGTTTCAATAACAGTGACAGTACAGTGATATTAAGTGTTCAATCACAGTACAGACTAGTGATATAGGTGTTACCTCACAGTACAGTACAGTGAAATATAATAGCTGTTTCAATTCACAAGTACAGTTACAGTGCATATAATGTGTTCAAGCACAGTACAGCTACATGATATAATGTGTTATCAATCACAGTACAGTACAGTGATATAATGTGTTTCCATACACAGTACCGTACATGTGATATAATGGGTTTCAATCACATGTACATACGCTGCATATAAATATTGTGGTTCAAATAACAGTACAGACAGGTATATAATGTGTTTCACAATCACAGTACAGACAGTGAGTACAATGCCTGTTTACAATCACAGTTACAGATACACAGCTGCATATAATGTGTTTCAAATTCACAGTACAGTACAGTGATATAATGTACGTTTCAATCACGCTATCAGATACAGTCACGGGATCCGATATAATGTGCTTTCAATAACAGCTAGCAGTACTAGTGATATAATGTGTTTCAATCACAGTTACGTACAGTGATGAACTGTGTTTCAATCACAGTCACAGTACAGTGATAATAATGTTTCACAAATCTGACCAGCACGCCGACCGGACCAGGTGCACGAGACGCCCAGATATAATGTGTCTTTCAACGTGATATGTACACACATCCAAAACCTTCAATAACGTAGAAGCAGACAACACACGCAGAGATCGGACAACTTAAACAGACAGAAACGAGCAGCAATATAATGTGTTCATATACAGCTACAGAACCGAGTGATATAATGCGGTGCCTTTCATCACAGCCAGTACAGTGATTATATGATGTTTCAATCACAGTACAGTACAGTGAGTATAATCAGTGTTTCAATCACCCACACAGCCCCCCTACCCACAGCTCAGTATATTAATAGTAACGTTTCAATCACAGTACAGTGACAGTGCATAATAATGTACGTTTCAATCACAGTACAGGACAGGCAGTGATTATAATGGTTCAATCACCAGTACTAGTACGCTGATAAATGATGTTTCAATCACAGTACAGAGACAGTGATATAACTGTGTTTCAACCCCAGTCCACAGTACAGTACAGTGATATATGTGATTTACAAAATCACAAGCTACAGAACAGACAGTGAATAAGTGGTTCAATTCACAGTACAGTACAGTGATATAATGTGCGTGTTTTAATACAGTTACAGAACAGTCGACACAACAAATGTCGGGGCTCTAATCACGCTCACAGTACCAGTGGCTATAAGGTGTCTTCCATCCACAGTGACAGTAACAGTGAGATAATGACTGTTTCAATCACAGTACAGATACAGTGCATTATATGGGTTTCATTCAATCACAGTACAGTAGAGTGCATATAATGTGTTCAATCCAGTACAGATTACAGGATATAATGTGTTTCAATCACTAGCTACAGAACAGTGAATATAATGTCGTTTTCAATACTACAGATACAAGTACAGGTGACTATAATGTGTTTCAATCAGCAGTACAGCTACAAGGGATATATAATGTGTTTCAATCACAGTACATACCCAGTGATATAAATGGATGTCTTCAATCAATCTAGTACTAGTAACAGTGAGTTTTTCCCCTATAATAGGTTGTTTCAATCAAAGTACAGAACAGTGATATAATAATGTGTTTCAATCCAGTGACCAGTAACAGGGATATAATGTTGTTTCAATACACAGGTACAGCTACAATTAACTTGTGTTTCAATCGCAGACAGTACAGCTATATAATGTGTTTCAATAACAGTACAGTAGCACAAGTGCACTATAATGTGTTTCAATCACAGACAGGAACAGTGCCACTAACAACCTGTCCCGATTTCAGATCACCAGTAAGAGAATCCAGTGACGTTTTAATGTGTTTCAATCACAGTACAGACAGGGATATAATGTGTTTCAATCACAGATACAGAACAGTGATGTGATATAATGAGTGTTTCACTCACAGTACAGTACAGGGATATAGGTGTTTCAAGCACAGTACAGGTACAGTGATATATGTGTCTTCAATCACCCAGTACAGTACAGAATGATATAATGTGTTTCGAATCCCAGCACCTAGATACCCAGTGATACATAATGTACTTTCAATCACAGTACAGCGACAGTATGATATAATGTTGTTTACACCATCACAGCTCACAGATACAGATGAAGAATGTGTTTACCCCCCTAATCACAGACTACAGTACAGTGATATAATGTGTTTCAATCACAGTACAGTACAGATGATTAATGGTTTCATTAAATAACAGTACAGTCACAGTGATATAATGTGTTGTGTTCAATGCACAGTACAGTACAGTGATAGTAATGTGTTTCAATCCACCAGTACAGTACACGTGATCTTAATACATAAATTACATAAAATAATTATTCTGAAGACAATGTTTCGCTCCTTTCTTTATCTTTCAGATAGGAACGGTATCACTATTATACATATATGAAACAGGGCTTCCCATATAAATGAACTAATACAGATAGGGAAGAACACCTGATAGTGAGGCCAGGCTCCTATATTTTTTGGCCTAGGCCTTATGTAATAAGAAAATAATACGAATAACAACTACAGTCTGTAATATATGGATGCCCTACTTCACCTCAGAGTACCCTGACCTGTTATATAAAAAGCACTCGGCTGGGCGCACTCGGCCTCGTGCCTTCTATATGGTCATGGGACTCCTCTGCACGGGTGGACGTAATACCCTTAATCATTACACTGTAGCGCCCTAGCCTTATTACTCCTTCATAGAAATAAAATAAGCGATCTATTACTTTCAAGACTGGCGGAGGAGCGTACCAAGTGGCGACCATCCTATTACAGTCACTCGGGTTGCCCGTCTACTGCAGTGACGGTAATAAGACAATTCTGCCACTGCACCTTCCCACCTAATCCCCCCCCTCCATATCATCAAGAGAATTTGATTTTCCAGTATATAAAGGTAAGCATCTCGTGTTTGTATTTAAATGTACTGACGAAAGGTTACACTCTGGTCGTGTTCTGCTCAGTCGCGACTGTTCCTGTCCATGATTGAAACGGAACGGAAGATAGGAGCAGTGTCGCATTCCAATGACGCACGCAATTAATGACTCTGCTGCAGGCTTCTCCTTCACTGATGAACTGCACGGAAGATATAGCAGCAGCGCATGTTGCATTCAAGCGCCATAAACGATCTCTTGCCTGGCGGCATGGGACCTACTGCTATCTTCCCGTGAAGTTCAATCAGTAACAGGAACCGCGACAGGGAGAGTACCGAGAGTAACCTTGGTCAGTACATTTAAATACAAAAAAGGAATTCTAACCTTTATTCTTTGCATGGAGAGGAGGGGGGGAGTAGTAGTAGTAGAAGAGTTAAATACAGGGAGGAGGGAAAGGGGGGTAAAACAGGGGGGGGCAAGGAGGGGGGGTAGATGAGGGGGGGGAGGTAGGATACAGGGAAGTGGGGGTGGTAAGGGTTGGTAAATACAGGAAGGGGGTGACTGGACAGGTGGTGGGTTAGATACAGGGGAGGTGGGGGGTAGAATTAGATACAGGAAGGTGGACAGGGGTTAGATACGGAAGGGGGGTGACGGGGTAGATGGTGGGTAGATACAGGAAGGGTGGTTACGTTGGGGTAGAGAGTAGATACAGGAAGGGGTGACGGGGGGGTAATACTGGAGGGGGGTGAACAAGGGGGGACAGGATACAGAAGGGGGGTGAAGGGAGGTAGATACAGAATGGGGGCCATGACGGACCGGCGGAGATACAGGATCGGTCGGGTGGGTGCAGGGGGGATCGGGTAGATATCAGGAACGGAGGTTGGGGGGGTGTGGACAGGGCGGGTTAGTAGATACAGAAGGGGTGGGACAGGGGGGGTAGATACAGTTAGTATTCAACAGGAGGGGGTAAGATAAGTACGTGTGCTGTTGATTGTTTGTTGTGCTGCCTGGGCTATTTTTGTTTCTAGTATTATGTGCCTTATGTATTAATAGTAAACGCTAACCTACCAGAATAATAGACGAACATTGTCTTCACCTCGGGTTCCCTGACTCGTATGAAGTCACTCGGCTACGACCCTCGTGCTTCTATATGGTCATGGAACTCTCCGTTGTGGCGTAATCTCCATTATATTACACTGTAGGTAGCAATATCCCTTAAATATACATAAGCCTCGGCATTTGAATGGGTGAGTTGCAGTGGCGAGGAATCATATATAATCAGTTTTATTGTATTCACTGAGTGACTTATTAGTCTGTACCCCCCGCCCCTCCCTATGTCTCTCTCCCTCCCTATTTAGGTAATGTAGATAAACAAGCCCGTTTTTGTAAATACAAATGATTTTACCTTTCAAACTAAAAGAAAGAGAAAAGACATTGGTCCACCATGGGTACCGTTACGTTCATTTCACTGACTGAATGAGCCAATTGACTCTGCAGATAAGGAGAGCGAGCAGTCGGTCAATATGCTACTCACGGTGATATGGGCTTGCTCGGAACGGACTTGAGCGGGTGAGAGCTAAATGTTTTAATCACATACAGTAAGTACATGATATAATGTAGGTTTTATCACATGTTAAGTAAGTAAAGTTTCTAATGTACACTCACCTTACAGTGCTCCACCCCCTGTTTCTAGTTCCGAACCCCACCGCCGGACGCCTCTTGTTCTCCAAGTGTCCCTGTTCCTAAAGGCATTTATGCCTAAAGCAAAGTTCTATTACCTGTGATATCACTTACCAATTTGTGAATCGCCATAATTTCCATCTCCTAAAATGATAAAATGGTGGAACAATACACGAGTGTAAAAATTCCCTACTGTGCCAAATGCAGAACCAGGGGGGTTTTCATTGACAAACCATTCCTTGAGATCTTCTCTAGCCTCTCACCAGTTTCTGTGTTAATGTGTTTGCATCTCCCACATAAATTTAAATCTGATCCAGAGACAAAATCCCTGCTGACAGAGGACATGTCTAAAGGAGAGTTTAAGCAGTGATGGGGTCCGAGTGCTCAAACTGCCAACCCAAACCACTTCATTATTGCATAGTGCCGGTTTTTAGTACTAAGGAAAAACACAACTCAAAACTTAAAGGACCGATAGACCAACAGACAGATACAGTAGTTAGAACTCCTATATAGATTATAGTGTGACCATTAACAACACAGGAGTTTGAAATCCAAAAAAAATGACAACATGAAATCCAAAACACGGATTTACGTCAGAGCTGAACTTTAAAGCATAAACCAAAATCAATTTACTTATTATTTTGGGAAAGAACTCCCTTTCCCCGGCCTGTTTAGTGCCCCCCCCATCCCATCTAAAACATGTTGTGTGGCACGTAGTATATTCAGGCAATAAAGAACCCCCAGTCGCCCATCAAACTATGCAGAACAGAGACAGCGCCACATTTTGACATTCCCACCTCGTTTAGCATGCTGTGGCACCAGTGAAGAGAATGACAGAGGATTTCACGAAGTGCAGCAGCAGATTCTCCTCAGGTACTAGAGAGAAAGAGAGACTTGATTTACGTGTACCTCTCTCCTGCTACAGTCCAGCCCCGCTTAGAGTTTAGGAATCCCTTTTGAGAGATACAGCAATCATCTCCATGGGAATCAACAATGTTGTTTTTTTTCAGTGAATACAATGCCACATTGTATGTATTGAATGATGTCCAAGATAAGACTGGTACCACACAGGGCAAGAGATTTGTACCCGACCCCCGACACATTCGCCACTACTCAGGAGCAGTTAGGACACAACTCACTATCACGTTGTCAAAATTAGCCACGGCCACACTCGACAGCGACGTCATAGAGGGAACTGGCATGATAGCTTCGGTGACTTCCAAACACTACTCAAATATGTCCGATCCAGAACCAGTGGGTGACCAAAAATCAGTCCAGTCACTGCCCACACCCACACCATACCATATGTTCATATGGTATAATAGATTGGTCGAGTGTCAGTTGGCCAGAGAAGTATCATATGATCGGGTGTACCCTGATCTTAACAGTACACATTCCAATGCATCTATGTTTATTATACACTTCAATATAAACATCCCTCAACTTCTTTAATGGTTTGTCAGTCTTGTCTCATATGGATATAAAGCTCAGCATTAGCAATGTACCAACTAAACAACTGTACTTAACATTACATTATATAGATATAAAATCTTCTGTTCACTCAACATGTGCGCTTTTACTCATTCTCCAAATTCTCCAAATTGTTGAGTCTGCTATCACTTATCAAAAAAAGAATCTTCAATTTAAATGATGGACGCCAGAGAAATGAGAAAGGTAACAGAAAAAAGCCAATTCAATAAGAGTAGGGGGAATTTAGATAGGTAAAATAGAATGAGAAGCCAATCTAAGACCATGAAGCAGAAAGCAAAGACGTCAGTTAGAAAAGTAGTATCAGCTTGCAACACCATGCCAAACCCAGGTCCAAATCCTGACAGAACCATAGGTTCAATAAACTGATGGGTGTTCTATCTTGGGAAAAGACCAAAGCGGTTGCCACCAATATTTCAGTTATTTAATCTTGCAGTCAATGAAGACTCAGATAGCGACTGTAGATTTATGACACAACACCCATCCTTGGAGTTGACAAATTTTTGCAATTACGGCCAATATGTGGTCTGGAATACACCAAACGTGTTAGTCAGATTTGGCCAAAAATATAGACCCGGTGTGCTATAATTAGTTGTTGGACGTATAGGACAAACCAGACAAGGAAAACCCTTTATAATAGTTTTGTGAACTTAAAAAAGATCTCTGAATGAAAATTGCATTAGTTTGAACATCCACCCCTTAACTTAAAAGACTGGCTAACAACATTATTTCCACAATGTAATGAGGGACATTATTGGCCCTATTTATTCAATTTATAAAATTGCTTAAATTTTTTTTGTTGTTGTATTTATAAAAAGGGAAATGCAGCAGCAAAAATTACACAAAATGCTGTGCTAAAAGTTTAACAATAAGCAAAAAGTCAAGTTATTGCATCAAATTCAACAAGTGGAAACCAGGAATACTGATTGTAAATAGGTAACATACCCTGGTAACTTTAAAAAGTGAAATGGCTAATAACACCCACAGAAAAAATTTATTCTGGTTATGTAAAATGGTCTAACACCCCTTGGATTTTTTAGTAACATAAGGAACATTACCCAGGCACATTTTCTTTGTTTGTTATAGGGTAACACATCTGCAGCAACCCATTAGACGTCCTATCTAATGGCATTTACCCAATAAAAAGCTAATATCTGATTGAATACTAAAAATGAATAGCAGGGTAGACTTTTGCAACTCTGATTGCATCAGCCCTTACTTCCTTTCACTGCTCTCTACACACTACGAAAAGAATGGCCACACATTCCCAAACTATTTCTGAATATGGGTGTTCTATACCATGCACCAATATAGGGATAATACGCTACCTACCGTTTAAGAAGGAGAGATTAAGCCACAAAGGAGTTTCCTGACCATATAAAAACCACAGGCTTGTTATCTACAATACAGGCAGGAAAAATGGGAGTGCAATGGGGAGGGGCAGTGGAATACAGGAAGTCACTCAGTGAATCACATGAGTGACTGATTAATAGATCTTCGCCACTACACCTCCCCATTGAAATACCAGAGCCTAGTATTATATACTCATACGGAATACATGCAAATTATTTACATTTGTTACATATAAATCTGTTTCAATGTTATTCACGGTTAGGATTAAGTATTTATTTATAATTTACAAGTAACAATTAGAACTCCCAGACATATTGTTTTATAAAGGTTTCAACTACCATGGCTGGTTTTCCAAATAGTCATTAGAAGGGACGTACATTTTTGGGAAACTCTCTGTAGGCATTTTTGAAGTTTTCGGCCATTTGGAAACATAACTCCAAAAGAGACTTAGCCATCTTAGTGCTTCTGGAAGAAAATAAATGATATTACCTACAAACAATGTTCTTGCCATGTACTATAGCAATACCTAAATTCTGATCTTGACATCTTTTCACCAGATTTTCCTGATTAGAATAGAAAATAATCAGAAGTTTTTCCTTATTACTTCATACAATACGCAAAAACACATGATGGTTTGTGCCTAAATTATCAGTAAAAGAATCAAATGCAGACAGTATAATAGAATAAATTTATCTGTGATAAAAGTAAAGAATGCACACAAAACACAATGTTTAACCTGTTATTCCTTTCAATAAACCTCCAAAAATATATGTAAATCACAGCACAGAAAGCAGATTAAGGATGACTGAGGGGCATATTTATAAAGGTTCGTTAACTTTTCGCGGAAAAGCACGAATTTCATTAATTTTCGCACCTATCTGAGACCACGTTACCGACGCTTCTAGTTATAAAGCGTCGGTAACTGTTCGCATTGCATAATCTCGTCCGTATTTTCCCACCCTTTAAGGTGGCGAAACGGACGAGAGTCCCGGCACGCCCCACTCGCCGCCGGTGGTAGCCGTGTGAAGGGGTGGGAGGGGCATACGCCACCGCCCTCGCCCCATGGCGGCCGCTGGCGGGGAAGGGCCCACTGGAGGTGTAAATGACCTCAGGCTGCAAAATCCAATGGTCACTTTTCTATTTTCATCATTCTGGACCTTCCTCTGCTTTCACACAGTAGATTATTCCCTCCTAATGCTAATTCTTCACTTTGTTAGGCATCTGGATCTCACGTCTTACAGAACCTACTCTAGTCTTTTGATATAAAACATCCTCTCCGGTTCTCTTAGTGTAGGGATTCTGCAGGGGCTCTGTTGTTGCAAAAATGCATAGATTCCTTCTCTTCTAACTAACTGCTATGCTTATCAATGTTTCTCATCTAATCAACCTGGACTATTGTAGCTTCTGCTTTCTGAGTCTTCCTGATCCCCCATCTCTCTCCCCTTCATTCGATACTAAACACTGCTGTACACTAACAGGATTCAATAAAAGTTCTTTATTGTTAAAATGGTGCTTATGTGCCCCAACCAATCCGAAACTTATAACATTTGAAAGCTAACATCGATTGGTTGGGGCAAAACTAGCACCATTTTAAACAATAAGAACTTTTATTGAAAAAACCTGTTTGTGTCTCTCTCTAATAATCAGGAACTTAAATCTCCCCAGTGCCTTTACCTTACATCCCAGCTCCAAATGGCTGCCCTGCAAGTCCTTCAAGTCCAAAAACTGGCCACCAGGAGCCTGGCAGAGTCCATATCGGGAATCTGCCTCCTGTCTCTCCTCAGGGGAATTGCCTCCCCCCCTCTCCCTCTCACTCCATCTCCACCAGTTTTGGTTCCCTCCCCCTAGTGTAATTCCCCTTTGGTGTAACATATGTATTATTTCTGCTGATCTTTACTAACCTTCCCTCATCTCCCTCCTGCATTCTAACCTGCCAGCAGCCGCGGCCATGATTGACTGCTCTCGCTCGCCAATCAACAGACACGGCTGTGGTCCGGCCCCCTGCTTGCAGTTTCATGCAAGCAGAAAGGAGGAGTGCTAGGAGTAGAAGGAGGGTGGCGTGGGGAGTTTCTTGACATTACTAATATTGGCGTTTGGGGCTGGGGGAGGGAGACCTACAATATCATAAAAGTGGGGGAAGGGGTGGACCATGCCCTTTAAATAACACTCATTTGTTTCTTTTTTTCTGGTCTGTACTAATGCCATAGCTATACTTTTCTAAAGTATGCACCTTCTGAAACAAAATGTTCATCCACATTAACCTGACATGTTAGCCGTAAGAATTAGGAAGGTTATGGTGACAATTTATACAAAAAAAATTGTTATGATCTGGGCTTACAACTAATTACACTGTGAATAACACTAGACTTGATTTTCTCATACATAGTAAACTTCATGTTTTACTGTGAGCTGGTGGATTATTAACATGAAAAAATAGAAAAAAAAGTATAATCAATGCAATACTGTAATCATTCCTTGGGCCCATGTGATATCATAGTATAAACCTACCCCCTCAATGGATCCCTATGGAACCAAAGTAGCCGATAATACCTTTAATCGACGAGCTACTATGTAGTAGCGCGGCTGATTATAAACACACAAGTGCAGTACCAACACCCCCCCCGCTTCACCCCTAACTCCTGCCCATGGCTAACAATTACATTTTTTAGAGAAGAGGAAGCCGCCATCACCTTTACTATATGAACCGAAGTTGAGCTGCGCCACTAACTGTAAGTATCCAACCAATAGCCAGCATTCTCTCCGGTTTCACTCTTCTCGCGCATTTATCACCAGCCGCTTTGAAGCATTACACACCAGATTATTAAGCGCGCGAGGAGGAAACGGACAGAATGTGGCTATCGGTTGGAATACTTACAGTTACTGGTGCAGCTCAACTACCGGTTCTCATACTAAAGGTGATGGGCGCTCTCCCTCTTCATCTAAAAATGTGTAGCCGGGGCAGGGAGTTAAGGGGTGAGGCTGGAGTGGGGAGGGGCTTCCCATTACATTGCTCACAGGTCAGTCTTTGAATTAGGTTAAGGGGTAGGTACCCCCTATTGTAAATTATACGGATACAAAAGTCCCCTTGGAGTTCCATGCCCGGTATTAAAAGGACTCTGCCTCGTGCTTTTTAATGGTCACGGAACTCCTGGGTGACTTAATATCCTTATAATTTACCAGTAGGGGGTACATTACCACTATATATAATAGATGTCCAACCTGGCCACTCTGGGGCCCCATTAGAAGCCCCCCCATATGCAGTGAGCAGGCACAGGCAGGTTAAGCGTGCCCCCCAATCCACCCTAACATGCCACGCTCTGCTCCGACAACCCATGCCCACACCTGCGGGTGGCACACTGGTTATCTATGCTTATTATTTCAAAAAAGTTCAGTTGGGCACACAGAGCTGCAAATTTGTGACAGAAAATGTATTCACCCATATTACACATACAAAGGGAAAAGTTTCAGGAACACTTATGCCCTTCTCAAACGCTGAGAGTGTGCCCGAAACGTGCCCTTTGTATGTGTAATATGGGTGGAAACAGCTATTTTCTTTTCACAAATTGCAACTCTGTGCTTCTGAACTTTTTTGAAAATACAAAGGATTTTGACCACAGGCAGGTGTGGATTGTGGAGAGGCAGAACCACAGCACAAACTGGGGTACACAACAGATGGTATATATGCTTTAGTTTATCATCACATAAAAGTAAAAGCTCCTATAAAACACATCAAACGGGGAACAAGGACCTATTTTAGGCATGTAATAATACTAAAAACAATAGGCTATATTTATTTGATTGAAACATTTAGGTTTCATTGATCATGTTGAGCCAGATTTCTATGAGAGAAAATATGAATTTTATTGCATTAAAAATAGCTTAATGATAAACTACATGCATAATCAAGTAAAGCAATGAAAGTGAAGCAGGTTGGAAATAGAAACACTGTGATAAAATATAAAGCTAAATTAAACATAGATGTGCATATGAAAATAATATACACAGTAATTGGGTGTCTACGTGTCTGCTAAATGATGGAAGTCCTATATCAGCAATGTTGTGGTGAGCCTATTAAACACCACATTCTCAATGGGGGTCATATTTATAAATTTTTGGTAATGTACGGCAAGTGGCCATTAATGTTAAGGAGGCCGCGGTCGCTACATTTATGTGGAACGTTCGTAATACGATCATTCGGACTTTACGAACAAGTGGCCTGGAGGGTCTAGACTTAAAAAAAAGGGGCATTTTCTAGTGCCTGTTGTACAGATGTATGGATTTGTTGGGTTGGAATGATGGAATTTTGTGTGAAGCGTTAAAGATGACAGACCTTGGCTTTTTTAAACACAAAATAACTTTGTAACTGGTACAGATGAGCACAATAAAAACAATCATCTGGCAAACATCTGGCAAATGCAAAACACTTCTTCTAGCACTGTATTGTTCCAAACATTTGCTTGGATGGTTTTTGAATTGCACCTTTACTGAAGGGAGGATCCCAAGGTCTTGAGTCTTAGAAAGGTACAGTGATCAAAGCAAATTGTAGATCCGTTACTTCTACTACTCAGGTGTTAGGCTTGTAAACCAAACAATGTTTTTCTTTCAATCAACAACACTAAACTTGCTCACACACTGTCCAGACAGAATACGTTATTGAGGCCTATTTTTTTTAATGGATCGAATTGAAACCGCTCTGTTGAAAAAAAACTTACTGCTCGTATGCATTTCTGTCCGAAACGGATGCGTTGTTGATTACAAAATATAGCAATAAAGGCGCAGTAATGCGGACCAAAACGGACAAAAAACATACAGGGAGATGTAATAAAAGTTCTTATTGAAAAAATGGTGCTAATTTTGCCCCAACCATCAGATGTTAGCTTCAATGGTAAATAAGATCTTGATTGGCACCATAAGATCTGATTAGCACCATCTAAACAATAAGAAACTTTTATTTGAATCTCCCTGATAGACTGTCCATTGTGGTCCGTTTTGTTCCGTTCTAGGTAAAATAGCAAATGAGACAAAAACTAAAATATAATGCATAATTCTAGAATTTTCAGCAATTAAAATTGGCAGATATTGGAGAAATGAATTTCCAAGATTATAGCTTTACACTGAGCATTTCTTTCCCATTCATCAGGAGAATTATTAGTCTCTTTTAGTCTCCCCTTCTTCCAGATTTGTCAAGCAAATACGTGGTGACCTGGCTGTGGCCGCTCTATATCAAGACTCGCCAATCAAAGAAAACCAGGAAATGCCAGAAACAAGAGAATTTAATTTTAAAGGGACAACTAAAGCCGTAGAGCAACATTTTGAATTAGAAGCAGATTCCTTGATATAAAAGCAGAAATTGGTGTCTCACCCTCATTTTAATATGGTTGTTGAGGAAATTTACTTTCAACCATGAGGGGGGTGTGTTTTATTTCCCAGAGCTCCAGTATTGGTGTGGTCACTGACCATTAAGCTCTTTACATATGCTCAGTCCTCAGATACTACAGGAACTGGTTACAGTTGGTACAGATGGTCACACCTGCTAGTAGCCTCTAGCCAATCCTTTACACGGACAGAATAGGCAAGGGGAATGTACTGAGATCAGGGGTTGTGGACAGTCACTGTACATATACAGTTATTTCATCCAGTTCTTCAAGTGGTAACATGTACTTTAATGCTATTTACAGTATTGCTATTTTAGAGTTATTGGTGTTTTTAGAGGGTATGTGTTCAGATTCTGGGGGTGTAAAAATTTGGGTTTAGTTCTCCTTAATTTAGTCTACTAACATTCTAGCTTTAGTTACCATTAAAAACCCCAGTTTACCAGTTCCTTCTTCAAACTTAGTAATTGATATTTAATAATACAATTGATAAATAATATACCATCGCTTTTTCTAAAACTGCGTACAGAGATATGCCTAGTCTGAACGAACACTTTTAGAAATAAATGAAAATATTCTCCACTGAATAACCCGGGGCAATATCATTTACTTGCCAACACCCTAAATATCCACTTTATCTCATTGAGGGATCGAATTGCTGCAGTTTGTTTGGTGGTTTCATAACAGAACTTTCAGCTATAGAGACTTTTTTGTTACAGTGTGGTCAACCAAGAAAACATTAAACTGAGCATTTGTTAAAAACAGAATAAACATACAGTTAGATTCTCATAATAAATATTAGTTCTTATTATTTAGTAATAAAAATATGATTAACCTCCCCAAAACAAACTTTTCAAATCTTTAATTGGAAATGTGTAAAAAGCTAAAACTTTTATTTATGATGATACCACAACAAAGAAATTATCAGAAGAATATTAGTTTCCTTCCTGCTAAAGTATTGTCTCTGTACATGTTGTAAGTTTGTCTCATATTTTAGAAACCTAGATTGTCCTCTTCATCCTGTCACTCTAAAGGAACACTCCACCCTCATAAGAACATCTTTTAGAAAGACGGCCTCTTTAAAAATGTTGATATATCATACTTTGTCCTATGAATTCATTACTGTATGCCTGCTATGCTTCTGGATGCGCTCATGGAAAACTGAGCAACTGGAAGAACCAGGAAGCAGAACAGGGCCAACAGGAATTGTGCAGAATTCAGGTTAGACTTATTATTTCAGATTTCAAACTATACCGTTTAGGGTTTTGTGGGGTGATTTACCTGTATGTACGTTTTCATTTTAGGGCTGGACTTGCCCTTAAAGGGTATGTACACTGTAAAAATAACTGTAGCTCTGGATAGCTGTGGCTTTAATGTAAAGGGTTTTTGTTTTTTGTTCTAATAGCCTTCCATATCCTACCTTACTGCATGAATATCGCTGGCTTCCACTTTAATCAAGTTTTTTGGACTGCCCCCCATGAGATTGTCCAATGTACACAGCTTTCAGGAGCCTAAGCCCCCTTCATCAGGCTGGTAACATCCAGCCTGATGAATAGGGAGGACTCTCGAAAGCTTGCTTAATTTTTTAAATCTAGTTAGCCAATAAAGGTATCACAGCTCTACTTCTCTTCTATACTAACACGGTACAAACCTCTACTACCGGTATTGCTCTAAATGTACATAATTTCCTTTGCCAGATAATACACAGCCGATCATCTAACCAGATTCCCACAGGTACAGCACACTGCGGTGTGGTGTGTGCAGGCTGCAGGGCGGTTCTGTACAGAATCGCGGGTTTGCTAGTACTATAAAATCTAGAGCAGTGAGTTCCAGTTGAAAGGGTTAATTTTCCTTTTCCAGCATTCATGCAACTTATCAGAAAAAGCATTTCAGGGATATTCTTGATATATTTCACAGGCCTGTTAATATTTTAAATCGAACAGTAAAACATTCTTCTGTTTTTCTTTCTTAAGTAATGTAACAAACATGTGCCAGTTTCCTAACAGTGAATGTATCTCACAGTAAAAGAATAACTAAACATGTCATTTGCAGAATGGAGTAGAAACGGCCTGAAGAAGCAATTTGCACTCTGTGGGCCAGGTATCGTACCCTGCAGGTGTACAAATATCTTCCATACCTTGTTTTATTTGAAGGTCGAACGCTATGAGTAAACCCATCATCTAACACAAACTTGGTTATTTTTGAGTTCCAAGCTCGAGCTGCTTACGTCCATACAGGGATTTTTGCAATTTCCAAGCAAGATGCACTCCCATTGTTTATATATCCTTCTGAATAACGAAAAGACTTTTATTGAATCTCCCATGTATAGATGCCGAATGGATGTATCTGTTATTTAAGTGGATGATTTGACTATCGCTCACAAAGAAATTCAGAAATTACATATTAACTGCAAAAATTAATATAAATTTGAGACTGAAGACCTTGGTGAGGTGACATACTACCTAGGAATAAATATACAGCTTATAAACCGTTTAATAGACTGATGCCAAAGGAGCAAGCTCACCCATGGACACAGCTTATCCAAAGTTGTGAAAGGAGAAGCGTGGGGGCTCTTGTACATTGCAGTTACATACACGACCAACATAGCAGCAGCATAAAAGACATGAATTTGAAATTGTCAGCAAGTGGTGATTTAAACCCACAGGATATTGGGACTCTGGGCAGGTGACCATAGTAACACACAATCACTAGCGGTTACTTTCCAAATTAGGAGACAACTTGAAATCCTGGTCCAGCAAGAAGCATATGCACCGTAGCATTGTCTTCTACAGAGGCCGATATAATCTCTGCTGCCCATGCCAGTCAAAAAGTTGTTTGTTTATTGCAGTTGTACAGAGCTGCGTCCCCAAGTGCCACGTTATAAATAAACTATACAAACATACTACCAGATACAGTTACTCAAGGATCTTTAGTTAACAGATCAAAACTAATGTCTTAATAAAGGACAATGAAGAATGCATTAAGGGTTTCTCCACACTCTATATCATTTTTAAAAAATGTAGGACATCCTTTCCCACCCCCAACGGCTTATATTGATTGTGAAAAAAGAAGAGGCTCTACTTATAGCCCCTTGCTCCTGTGGCCCTCTGATCCGGCCCTCTTTTGCTGGAACTGCAAAACGGGGGCTGGACCGGATATCCTTGCTCTGAGGCTGAAAAGCAGCCAATCATAGCCACGGCTGCCAGCATAGAGAAATCAGCGGGAGCGAAGGGCTGTAAGTATAGTTTGGATTCTATTTTTAGTAATCTAATATAGCGGTTGAGGGGTGGGAAGGGATGCTACATTATATATAAAACTTTTACGCTAGGTGAGGGGCAGCCAGGGAGGGTGATCAGAGGGAGGGCTCCCCCTGCGCATGGCAGTCCTCTCAGAGGACAAGGAGGAGGCAAGAAACCTTTCATACAGGAAGACAGCTCCTACTCTTCAGTTTCCTATATTGGACAATCACTGCAGGAGAACCATAAGGAGAGAGATGTAAGGTAAGGATTTTTTTAAACTACACAGTGGTGCCAGTAGTGGGTTAAATTTTCAGTTTTGTGGGGTGGACGTGCCCTTTAAACTTGCAAATAATTGAGAAGATCAGTGCAAGAACCAAGCATATTGATGTCAGACACCACTACATTCATGATCTGATTGAGCAGAAAGTTGTTGTGCTTACGTACTGTGAGACGTGATCAAATGATTGCTATGTTATGGCAAAACTGCTAAAAGAAACAGATTTATAGGTGTTAGGTCAACAAATGGGTTTGAATAAATATCAGTGTTGAGTTGGGGGTGTTGAGCGTGTTAGAATACAGGTTTATATTTATAAGCAACACATATATCAGATTATACATCAGTATTGTGTTATGTCACTAGTTGTCAGTGTGTTCTATTGATTGCTATATAAGCAGGTATTATGCAATAACCTGTTTAGTGTGTTCTGCTAAATAAAGCTTGTTCAACACTGTTGTGAAACCAATAAAAACAACAAAGAAATTATTTTATTCAGTTAGATCAACTGGACTTAAGTTTAGTTCTTGAAGGCGTTTCGCTAGTCATCCGACTGGCTTTATCAATTCATAAAGAATCTGATGACATTAAATGCCCTGAAAAGTACCAATCAGCTATACCAGCCAAGTTTTAGGGACTTCCTAAATGCAAGGTGTGATAGCATTGTGCCCAGGGTAAGGTGTCAAACAGCATTGTATATTGCAGACAGTTGGTAAATCTAATCACAGTTTATCAAGGCTATTCCCACCCGAAAGTTAAAATTGTGAAGTAGTATAGCACTTTTATCTGCACCATTTACCGTGTAAGCAGCCCGAGTTCCTGCTCCCAGTTTCTGCTTTCCAAAAGTTGCTACCTGCTCTTTAAGCTTGGGTGGTCAGTCATATTGCATGCCGTAATTTTTCATCTGAAAAAACTGGGATGGCGAGCAGGAAACATTGGGCTGCATACAAGGTAAGTGTTCCAGGTATTATAAGAGCTATAAATGTATTGCAATTTTTGATGTTTGGGGTGGGTGTTTGGTTCTACTTACATACAATTTTTAGTTTAAGGGTGGATTTGCCTCTTAAAATAGCAGAAACATACACTCAGCTGCTTTCTTAATTGACTGTGTTGTGCTGCTATTGATGGAAAACCCAAAGCCAAATATATCTAGCCTTTGTTGTTTGTTTTTTTCGATTTATACCATTTTCCAAAGAAATTTTGAAGAAAGCAGGAAAAAATAATATACCGCAAAAGTAGTGCTCCCCAACCCAACTCCCAAAAAAACAATAATACTGGTGTAAAGTGCTTACTGTATCACAGGGCTGCATCAGGGTAAAGAGTGCACGGTTGCTATATTTCATCTACCTGTTAATTTATTAATTCTCCTATAATAATGAGGGTTGTCTATACACTGAACTAGGAAATTTACGTTATTAGTGCTTGTTGTACCCGTCATTATTTTTTTCATTTTACTAATACTAATTATTAGAATTTAGCTTTCATTTTTTATGTGAACGTCAGAAGCTGAGAGCCCTCTTGGTGACTCTCTTGGAAGGAAATCCGTGGGTGAGATCCTTCCATTGAGGAAGTAAGTCTGGAAAAAGAGTTTAAATGTAATATTTAGAAACAAGAAGACTTGTATGTAGGAGAGAGAGAGATATAAGGGGGAGGGAAATGGCTTTATATCCTTTAATTTTAAAAGAAATTGTGGGTTATTCATTTTCTCAAACTTTTGCTACTGAAGGACACAAGCCTTCTGGATAAACTCATGAAGGGAACATATTTTTAAGGTTTACTGTGCCAATATAGCTTTACATATTTTTTTAGGAAACAAAATGACTAAACAAGAAAGTAAACCATGATTAGAAATGTAGGCTATTCAATAAAAGTTCTTATCGTTAAATGGTGCTAATTTGCCCCAACAATTAGTGTTAGCTTTCAAATGTAAAAAGACATCTGTATGGTTGGTGGCAAAATTAGCACCGATTTAACGACTAATGATTTACTTCAATATTTTTCAAGTCATGCCTGTCATTTATTTTGAATCTATTTTCTGTAACGTTCAGAATACTGAATCCAAGTACCGGACTATTCAAACTCCATTGAAAAATCTACTCTTTTGACCCAGATATCCTGTACTGTAGAATCACAGGAAATATGTGAACATTTTAAATCCAATTGGGTTTATACAACAGGTCAGAAACTCTTCATCATTTTAGAGGATACGGCTTTTTAAAATACATACATGATTTTCAGCCTGGCTATTGTTTGCTATATTATACTGTTTATGCTGTTCACTACATACAGTATGTTTAAATATAAATTTTTGGTTTCAGTAAAGACACTCCTTCCATGCAGGGTTTCTAGTTACAATCTAATAGATTGTTTCTGATCTTACCTTTCACCAGAAATAATAAAAAATATTACAATAAGTAAAAAAACTATCGACCAAATTGAATAAGACATGAAACAGGTGATTACATTTACCTTGCCCAGACAATGAGAATTCACTGTGCAAACAAAGCACAGACCGTGTGTAAATACAGCCATTCCATATATTCACAATGCATTTCACTGATAAGCATAAAAAAAGTGCAGCTGTAGAGGAAGTTTGTATGGCATAAATGTCTGCGTTGTTAATAATGGTTGGCTAAGGGGACCATAAAAGTGCGATTCATATCGCATAGTGCTGACAGATCACAATGGCACCTGTTGGCACACTGTGATGGGAACCGCACACATGGAACCAACCAATCCCCATATGGTAGTATGGGGATCGGTTCGGTCTTGCGGCCATACACAAAACGATGGATCATCTCCCTTAACTTAAAGTGAAGGGAGCCACATACCATCCAACGACTGACCGTAATGCAGTACGGATCGTTCATCGGCATGCAATTGGCGTCTTGTGTTTCAGCCCCTACACACAGACAATATGGGTTGATCTCGTTGTTGCCCGACAGACTAACCCATATATTAGGTGTGTATGGCCACCTTTAAAGAGCATATCCACCCCCAAAACTAGATTTTATTTTACTAATAGCCCCCACTGTTGTAGTGAAAAAAAATCCTTACCTTACATCCCAGCTCCAAATGGCTGCCCTGCTATGCCCTTCCAAAGTCCCAAAAACTGGCCACCAGGAGCCTGGCAGAGTCCATATAGGACTCTGGCTCTTGTCTCTCCTCCGGGAGAATTTTGCCATGCGCACTGCAGTCCTCCCCCCACCCTCCCTCTCCCAAGCACAGGGCCAGGACTGTACGCTGGAGGAAAGAGGTTGGTCTATAGATGATTGTCAAATCTATCTAAGAACTGCCAAGCTGTTCTGTCTTGAAATCAACTTCATTGAATAGCTTTAAAGTGGGCTAGATAACTTTCTAAAACTAAAAAATATTGAATTACTGGTATTAATTCATATACTGCAGTTCTGGTTGATCCAGGGATACTTTCCTATGCTATTTGGAAGTCAGGAAGGAATTTCCCCCCCCCCCCCTTTTAGTGTTTTTTTTGCCTTGCTCTTGATCAACGTTAGGTAGGGTTAAAAAGAAGAGTGAAAAGGTTGGACCTGATGGGCGCATGTCTTTATTTAACCTCAATTCAATTACTAAAACTTAAAGGGCATGTCCACCCCAAAATATTTTTTTTCTGTAGTGTAGTACCCCCCTCCTAACCCTAGCCACCATGTTTAAATTTAAAAAAGTGCCAGAAGCTACTAACCAAGCTTAGTTCCTTGGCTTTTGCCTCTAATTCTCTTGGGAACAGAGTATGCATTAAGGGCCAGACCGGCAGCAACGTTTCCACACACAGAAAGGCTCCTAATCTTCACTTTTTGGACTTTGAATAGGCACTGCAGGACCATAAGAAGCAGAGGAAAAATGCAAGAATTTTTGAACACTACACAGTGGGGCCAGCAGTGGGTTAAATTTTATAATTTTATTTATTATATCTTTATACCAGTAATTCTCAATATTTTTAGTTTTAAGAAACATATCCAGGCCACTTTAAAGTGATTCAATGAACTTGCCATTACCACATCTGCTGAAAGACAGTTCCACAGTTTCACCGTTCTCACTGTAAAGAAACCTTTCCTATCTGAAGATGAAACTTATGACCTATTAGTGAACAATGCACCACAGAGGTTCTTATATGGCCCATTAATATTTTAGTGATCATATCCCCGCACAAAACACCACTTCTCCAATAAAAACAGCCATTATTTGTCTAATTTGACAGTATAGTCAAGCCCCTCCATTCCTCTATTATTTTAGTTGTCTTCTAAATTTCTTCCATTTCCAAAATGGACCTTTTGTATATGTGATTCCATAACGCCGCATTTTCCAAATGAGCTTACCAGTGCCTTGTAAAAGAGGGAGAATAATATTTCTCTCCCTTGAATCTATCCCCTCTTTATACAAGACAATATCTTGCTAGCTCTAGCTGTGGCTGTCTGGCATTGTTTGCTACAGCTCAGTCTGTTATCTACTAGAACCCCCAATCTTTTTCATTAGAGATTCACCTATCACAGAGTTATTTATGGTGTAGGTGGCACAAGGATTGTTAAACCCCAAATGAATCACCTTACATTTATCAACATTGCATCTCATCTGACACTCTGCTGCCCATTTTGATAATCTAACTAGGTTGCTTGCAGCCTTGCACATTATTTGAAGTTCCAAAGCTCTGCATAATTTAGTGTCCTCAGCAAAGACAGAGACCTGCTCTCAATGCCCCCTTCTAAGCAGGGATGGCCGGTTCGCGGATCCGAACCCGGATCCGCCGCGGATTTATCCCGTTCGCGAACGGCGGATTTTTCCGGATTTTCCGCCTTCCGAACTTCCGATTTGCGGATTTTTCGTATTTTCGAAAATTTTCTAAATTACGAGTTTTCACGTATTTCGAAAATTTTCGAAAATACGAGAAAAACATGTAATTTCGAAAATTTTCGAAAAATACAAGGAGTTCTCTTATTTCATTAATACGTATTTTCTAAAATTTTTCTTACGAGGATTACTTGTATTTTTGAAAATACATATTTTCGAAATACTAGTTTTTCTTATTTTCGGAAAATTTTCGAAAATACGTGAAAACTCGTATTTAGAAAATTTTCGAAAAAACAAAAAATCTCGTAATTTGAGGGGTTATTTTCAATTTAATGGGTCCGCTCGCGGATTTTCGAATTTTTTCGAAATTTGCGGATCCTCGAGACGGACGGATTTTGCGAAGTTCGGACATCTCTACTTCTAAGTCATTTATTAAAACAGATTAAAAAGATTGTGACGCAGTACAGACCTGAGGCAGTCCTAAATTTATACATTAGTCAAAATTAATAAGTACTGTGGCACAGTATCAAAAACTTTAGCACAATCCAAGTACACTACATCTACTGATATGCCACGACAGAATCTGTTCTTACTCAATTCTTCATAAAAATCAAGTAGATTTGTTGGACCACCACTTATTTCATACATCCATGCTTACTACTATTAAGAAGATCAGTTCTGGAGACAAAGTCAAGGATATAATCCCATGACAAAGTTTCCAAAAGTTTCCGGACCATCACTAACCCAATGCTTTACAGACAATGCTCTAGATCTCAATCCCATGGATTGGGCCGCACATAAGCTACATTTGGGGCATAATAATACAATAAGACTCCTGACAAATAAAAAGCCAGAAATCAACATTTTAACAAATTTCAATCAGTCAGAGCCACAACTTTAGAAATACCCTATGTCTACTAGAGATTTACAGACACATTCCACACTAAACCCAACTTAAACAAGAAGTACAAGGTATCTTATCCAGAGAAGGAGAAAGGAAAACTAAGAGGATCCAAATCATTCTTACAGTAAACTAAATAAACCAGACAAGCCTCTAGAAACCATGTGTAAAACAATCCAATAGAAATCAATGGGGCAAACTACCCGACCAGACAAGCATGAAAAAAGTAGAGAAGAAAATAGGACGAGAAGCGGAATGCATACAAGAGGAGAACGAAACACGGGAGCAGTACCTCCACAAGAAAGCCAACCCACCGAAAATCGCTAGCCCACTCCACTCTTAACACCCAGCTGTGTCTAATGTGAAGATAAAGTGCCAAACTAAACTATCGTCAGGCATGGACAACTTAATAGGCTAGGTCCACCCCTAAATGACACTTGTAGATGCGGGCGCCACACAGGACGGAGAACCAGAGCAGCCAAAAGCCGAATCAGGGTGTGGGGCGTGGAGATGAACGGCAAGACCCCAAGAACGTGCTCGCAACCGCCACAGCTTAGGCACGCGGACCGGTAACCCCCTCCCTGACCATCGTTCTATTGCTCCCCCCCCTCCTGCCGCTTCACTGCCGGCCTCATGCTGCGGAGAAGGAATGCAAACAAGCAACGAGGGCTTGTACCGGCAGTCCGTCTTCTGTGATTGAGGCTCTAATGCCGGCAGGAACCAATCACGCCCCCAGAGGACCGGCCAGGGGCCCAATGTGCCGGTCATCAAGGCAGAGCGGGAGGGGGGAAGGACAGCGGACGGATGAGTAGAGCAGTGTAAGTCAAGAGTTTGGGGAGCGTTCTTTGAAAAAAAAAACTTCGCGGTGGGGCTGGGGGGGAACACATGGGGGGAGAGCACACCCGCCTGCCGAGCACAATATTATGGGGGAAGGGACCTAGTGAAGCTAGGGGGGAGAGATAGTTTATTTAGAACCGCGGAGAGCGAGATCACACAGCTGGCGTCTCGACGGCAGTGCACGATATCGGAGGGAGGCCGAGAGGGAGCGCCAGGATGAGGGGAGCGGAAACCATGGGGGCCGGTGGGATCGGGACGCCGGCTGACCCTTTCCCTCACCCTCCCCCCCACCCAACCTTGCCCCGCCCGATCACTGATTCTTTCCCCCTTTCCCCCTGAAGGCTGCTACGCCATTGGCAAAAAATCTACCTAGGCCCAGCTGCAGGCCAGTGTCCTAATGGACCCTGGCTAGTACGCTCCCATCGAATTGAACGTTCCCATTGTTGTGGCCAGTTTTTGCAACTTGTGGGGGGGGACCCTCCTCCTCCCCCCCACTAAAGGAGGCAATCCAAGACAAGATAGCATGTTGGCCCCTCCCCTTCCCCCTCTTTCTCTCCCCCTTCCCCCCCCCCTGAGTAACCCGGTTGGGAGGCCCTTCGCCCTTCCCCCCCCCCCCCCCCCCCCCTCGCCCCCCCTGGTTGACGTCCTGTCCCCCCAGGCTTAATATCTTCCCCTTCCCTCCCAACTTCATACATAGGCTCCCCTCATCCACTGGGAGCCTTAGTAGATTGAGGGATAGTTTTAGTTGGGGGGCCCCTCCCTCGCCCCACCCCCTCCCGCGCACCCTCCTCTTCCTCCTCCCCTCCACTTCCCCATGCTACCTATACAACCCCAACCCCCTTTTCAGCCCACAGAAGACATCACCCATAGATAATAAATCGTTTGAAAAAACCATAACAGCACTGGACCAATGCTCTTAGTCCCTAGCCTGAGTCCACGGCCAGCTCAACTCACCACAGGCTCCATCCCCTACTCTCCCTGTCTCCTCCCCATTACCCCCCCCCCCCCCCCCCCCCTCTTTCCCCTCACCCCCCCCTATAGGTTGACCACTCTATGTTGTCAAAATAAGTCAGTCATCAACCCCCAACCCCCGAACCTTTTACAACCATACCTACCGCCACCGAGATTACGGATACCCCCACCCCCATTCAGCACATTGTACCTCTCCCTACTATAAGAAATGATTGCTGACAACATATCACCCTGATCCCTTAAACCAAAACAAAGTTTGTTGGTTTATTTGGTACCCCCCCCCATCTCCTGCACTCCGATTTTTGTAACTTCCCTCCATCAAGAGATACACAAACTAATAGTGAAAGGTAAGCCCCACAAGGGCGAACGCACGCCAGCCCCACCTCTACATTCCGCCAACCAACTTGGCGTTGGTGGGGGGGTTGTGTGTGCCCAAACATGGTAGACACACATAGTTTGAGTATTACAGACTTTATTTGTGCAGACGTACACGACAGCGCCCTCACGCCAGGGACCCCCTGCACGTGGGCAGTAGGTTATTAATATTCATCGGTTCCCCCCCAGCCTTCCCCCCGGCATCCGCCGCAACTTTCTTTCCCCCTTACCTACTTTTTGATACTAGGGGCACCCGACAGCTTCTCCCCCCCCCCCCCTCCCCTCCCTATTTCCCCCTTTTTTCTTCCCCCCATGCCCTCTCTGTTTCGTTTTTCTTTTTTATTTTGTTTTTTTTTATTTTTGTTTGTATTGTTTTTTGTTTTTTTGTTTTTTTTTGGTTTTTTTTTTGTTCTATGAGACCGTGAACATTTGCACCACTCTCCCACTGAATCTCCCTACTTTCCCTCTACACACCAATTTCACGCTTCTCCTGTTGTTTCAGACTTACAATTTGTTGTGTTGTGTTATTTCGGCGATAAAAGCTCGCACTTTCGAGACAACTGCGCCCAGTGATGCCAAGAGGGACAATGATACTAGCACGTATCAATTCTCTGATGTACGCGGGGAACGGATCTAGGCTGTTTAGCAGGGACATAGAGCGTCAAACCTACCTTCCCCCCCATGGTCGTAGTGCATCATCCTGCAAGCACCAACTTGCTCTAATGAGCGGCTGGGAGGCACTCGGTAGCAGGTCGCCTGATGTGTAAGTACAGAGTTCCCAAGTCTGCGCCTAGTAGACACCCACACCAACCACCCCCCCACAAAATTATTTTTGCATCCTTTCCTTTTTTCTCCCCTTCTTTTCTGTTCTATTTTTCTCTCTTCAGATCCCTTACGACTTTACGGCTTCTCTTTGTCCCAGTCAGTCTCTCCGCCAGTTCCCCGCTAACAACCACTTTCATTCCCCGTCCCCCCTACTCCCTTATACCCTTGTCCTCTTTCCCCCTTTATTCCCCACTGCCTTGTTTATTTGTTTTATTAATTAAGGGCTGTCTAAAATTTTGTGTTTTTTTAGCTTAATCACCACACACGGCAATTCATCGAGTGCTCCGAGACCCCCGTTGTTGCCGCCTCACCTTGATTTTTTTTCTTTTTTTTTGGTTTTACCTTCTAGCATCCCAAACTGATTTGTCCCACGATATCTAAAAACGTACACGACTAATGAGATAATGGGCGATTTCTGGTAGAGCAGGCTCTAACTACAATTTGTATGCCTGACACCCTCTCGCACCGTCCCACCCACCAGTAACACGGTCAGGGAACGCTCTCACAGCCCCCGTCGGTTTTCTTGTCGTCCCCGGTCCTCCTAGAGGGGGTAGTGAAGCTGACCGGCCAGTCGATGTTCTTGAGCGATCACGCCCGACTCCGTGGGGCTGTGGCGAGTCGTACGACGATCACGTGTGTGTTAGACAACCCATGTTCCCTGCACTCCCCTTTTTCTCCCCCCCCCTTCCCCCTTTTTTGTGCAACCGGACCTCCAACCTTTTTTTTGCAAAGGAGAGATGTCACAGAGATTCATGGAGGGTAGATTTCAGGTAGAATCCAATGACTCCTACCTATAGGTCAGCAAAGTAGCAAGGGAGGTCCACTGGTGATAGGAGTCAGAGTGGGTTGTAAAGAATCATAGTCACGCCATGCCGACAATCATATTCATTTCCAAGAACCGGGAATTTTCAGCGCACAGGTATCAAAGACTAGAAGGTCATTGGATTGTAGTCATGGACTGGTCATCGTACTAGCTGAGTTGTGCGCTCTTATACTGCCTTAATGCAGGCAATCCAGCGGTGTGTCGATAAGTATCATGAGCAGAGATTGAAGCTGAGAGTTAGGCAGGGAACATAATTGTAACGTCGGTTTTCATTGGGAACTCACATGGAAGTTAAAGAATTTGGGCGCGGAAAATATATAGATTGGTTTACTCTGATCCACTTGAGAAAGGATTGCAGTGGTCACAGCCTATTAAACAGGTGTGGAGTGGATGTGAAAGAGAGAGAACTAAGTGGACATAAACCAGGGACCATTGATATTGGATCCATGGTTTACAGTGTATGGCAAGACGCGTGTGTGAGATGGTTTTCCAGAATAAGGATGTCAGCGGTTCGTGCTATGTTAGGGAGCTTTGTGGGTTCGCCTTCATCAGGCCGTAGCGTGGGTTTCTGTTGGTCTGGCCGTTATGCGGAGCAAGTTTAGTAAAAGAAAAGGGCATCTCAGGGGCAGTAGTACAATTGGATTGCCGGATTTAAGCCTTTGGTTGCTCCATTACTGACAACCTATAGACATCTGGTTTCACCTTCTTTCCTGGGACCGCCTCGCCTTCAAACATATTCAGCGTTGGCGGAACCTGAACGCAAAGGACAACGTTGTGTTGTTATAATGAAAGCCACTGTAAATACTTCTCCTGTAAAGTTCAAAACACAAATCGCTCGTTGTGTGGAGGAGCACACCCCCAAGCAAGTGTTTATGTTTAATTAAGAAGTAGTCTCTGCTGCTTCCAAGGGCAAAGATGACGGCTTGGGTTTTTGAATCATGCAAATATTGTGCCATGGCCTTAACGTATATAGAATCGTTCAGAGGGGCTAGTCTTTTGGAGTAGGTTTTGGTCTTTCGTGGTGGGGGCATTCTGTGACCCCTTTCAAGCTTCGGACAAACCTACTTATGTTTCAAAAATTCAAAAATCAGCATGAAACCACATGGCTTGGGACAAATTCATGAAAGTAATGGGACAGAAGTCGGGTCCATTTTGGTCCTCCCAGTTACTAATTTGAGAGTGTCTCCATTAGGGTTAGTCCCCAAGAGGGAGCATGGGAAATATAGACTTATTCACCATTAATGATGCATTTTTGCTTTCGCCTTTGCGGAAAAGTAACACTTTGGCGATGTGTGGCAGTAGTTTTCGCCTTATTCATTGCGTTAAGCGTGGTATCACTGCGAAAAGAGAGATTGGTCTCTAGAGAAATTTCAGAGCTATTTTTGTCATTTTTTTTATTTAAAGCTATTTATAAATAGGTGAAATTACTCGATTTTATTAATAGGACTAATTTTTTAGTATTATTATCAAATCAGTTCCATAAATATGGGAACATACCATAGTGCTTTGTAAGGAATAGTCATGTTAATGGAACATTCCAGTAAGTAATGATGTTTGGTGAAAATTCTGGTAAAACTGCAAAAAAATGCAACTAAAGGCAGAAAAGGGGCAAAAAGGCGAATTTCACCTATTTAAAAATAGCGTTAAATTTAAAAAATGACAAAAATAGCTCTGAAATTACACTAGAGAGCAATCTCTCTTTTCGCAGTGATACCGGACTTAACGCAATGAATAAGGCGAAAACTATCGCCACACATCGCCTCAGCGATACTTTTCCACAAAGGCGAAAACGAGCGGTTTTATAAATAAGGCGAAAACAGCGGAATTTGTCATTCTGATGTCCTGCGTTAGCGAAATGGGGAAAATAGCGATTGTTTATAAATATGCCCCTTTATGTCAGCTGCTGTCGCTTATTGGTCATCTGGTGTTTGCAGCAAGGGTACTTCTAATGGGGGCAGAGTAATTTGAAGGCGTTTGTCACTTATGACTAAAGGTATAACAAAGCCTGGTCATTTCATCAAGGTGACTAGAGCAATGAAGGATGACTTGACAGTATGGCAAAAATTTCTAGCTGAGTTTCCAGGTCACACTTGCTGGCAGTCACAATAAATATACAATTGAAAAATATTCACTGGCCCAGCGAGGAGTGTAGGTTTTGGAGAACTGTTTGAGGGCCGTTGGTGTGCGGAGAAAATGCCACTGAAATGGAAAAGCTTCAATTTAATTAGGAATTAAATTGAAATTTTTAGTTCCCCATTTTAGTGCCAGTGGTAGTATGGCGTACAGAGATGAAGAAAAAACGGATTATATTTTGGAGTGATAATTAAAAAAACGGTATTAACAGACATTAACAACAAACTTCATTGCCGGTTGTTATTCTCTGCAGGGAATTAGTATTGTTGTGCCTGCAGTTCAAAGCAAAACATGTCCAGTATTGAGAATAGGGCAGCTCACGCTCTTTCTCGATTCCAGTTCAGCGAATTGGAGAAGTTGGAGCAAGATGCAGTGAGTGAGAGTCTGATAGTGCCAAGCTACTTGTGGAGCCTCGTTTCAAGCAGTTGATTGAGCTGATTACTAAGTCCCTGTGTCCTTCGACGTGGTCATCTTATCAGAGTATCTGGCATGAGTGGCTAGTTATGTCTGACTCTGAAGGAGACATAGGTAGTCATGACAGCAGACACAGTGTTACTATGGCTTATTTATTGGTGCAGAGAAATGACAGGGTTGCTGCATCAACAGTGGCAAGGTCTTTACCTGCATTATCCTTTTGTTCAAAATGTTTAACTGGCAAGATAGTCAAAGAATTTGTTATAAGCAGGATATTAAAGGGATGGAAAAGAGTTTCCTCGGCAGTAGATAGTAGATAACCAGTTTCTTTTAAATTGCTTATCAATTTGATATCGCATCCAAGTTAAAATGCACTTCATAGTATGAGTCAGTACTATTTCAGACAACTTTTTCATTGGCCTAAACAAAGTGAATTATATCTCCCTATACTCAGGCAAGGGGGTGATCGGTATCACTGCACTATCTGGGGTTAAGTGAGATGCAAGAACGGGTTGAAAGATGAGTTGCCTTAACCGGAGGAACAGTAATGTTTTGGAAAGCTAGGGATACGGGGTCTACAATGGTCCCAAATTTTGCCGGAGGTTTTGAAGCTCAGGGGTATGACGGGAGGTCTCAGGATTATTGATACATGCAGGTGGAAATTACCTTTGTCATTATCGGAATGTGGAGCTGATTAGGAGTATTAAAAATGACTTATCTGCATGTAAGCAGTTAAACATGGTATTGTGATTGAATGGTCTGAAATGGTGGCCAGAAGATTTTGGTCAGCAGCACGTAATCCTTCAGCCATTGAGATTTGTGGCAAGTTAGAAATGACTGTTTATGCCTTTGTGAAGAGATCTGGAGGGGTTGCTATCACAGGGAGTTGCAGGGTGACAACGCTGACCTCTTTAGGAATTTAGGAATCAAATAGGGCAATTCCCAACGCCAATTTTTAAGGAGACTGTAACAAGAGACTGTAAAAAACGTGCTATATGAGGAATCAGCAGCTCATGCAAGAGATGAGGATATTGGCTGTATACCCAGTTTGCAAATGTCACTTAACCTCAAAGATGACACAAAAAGCCTATTTGTGTGTTTAGGGTTGCAGGGGGGACCCCTAAACTGCACAAACTAAAATCTGCCCCACTGTGTAGTGTTAAAAAAAATCCTTTCTGCTCTGCTCCATATGATTGTTCTGCAGTGCCTTCTGAAACTCAAGGAAACTAAGGAGTAGGAGCCTCTCTCTGTGCAATAAGGTATCTGCCTCGTCCTTGTCCGCTTAGAGGACATGCGCTGTGGAGCTTTGTCTCCCCCCCCTCCCTCCATCCGGATCCACCAGCACTGCCATCATGCTTTTTTTTTTTTTATAAAAAATTGCCCACATTGTAGGGACCCCCCAACCCTAAAATCGGGACAGAAATGTCCCTACAATATGGGCAATTTTTGATTTAGGAGCTGGACATGCCCTTGAACCATAGCAAAAAAGAATTAGAGGTTACACAGTAGAAAACTTGAGTTTTTTGGCTTTGAAATGGGCTGTGTGTGAGAAGTTCAAGGACTACCTGTATTATGCACTGCACTTCACAAAGTTTACAGATAACAATCCCTTGACATACATCATGAGTAATGCAAAGTTTAACACAGTAAGCCACAGATGGGTTGGAGAATAATCAGATTTCTGTATTAAGTACAGCCTAGGAAAAGCAAACATTGATGCTGACACACTGTCTTTTCCACTGGATATTGAAAAGTACATGGCTCAGTGCACAGATGTGGTTTATGCAGCTCAGAAAGAAGATGTTGCTTGGATTGCTGTACTTAACCTTAAAGCTGGCACGAATGAGAGACCTTCTTAATCATTACCAACAATTAGTTGTGATTAGCTAATGAGAGCACATTAAGATGACCCAGTTATTGGGGAAGTCATCAGAATAAAGAAGCAGATGAAAGTAAGACAGTCAGCTAATGGAGAAACACAAACTATTTTATGAATGAAATAAATTGCATCTAAAGCAAGAACTTTTATACAGACTTAGGGATAGGCCACACTAGCGCGATTTTTGTGCGATAGCACGTGTGATTTTTTTTCTAACATTGCAATTTTTGTTGCAATTGCGCATCCGTTTTTGAATTGCAAACACATGCAATCTGCATTTTTATGCGCAATCGCATGCATTTCCCTATCTCTAAAGAAAAAAGCGCAAACACATCAAAATCACACTGGAATCGCACATGCAATCGCACCCAATTGCGTGTGCAATTGCGTGTGCGGCACAGTGTGGCCGTGCCCTTACTGGTAAAAAACAAACAGTCTTGAAACACCTTCATGATGATATGGGTCATGCTTGCATTGAGCGGGAGATATGGCTAGTAAGAGAGAGATTCTATTGCCCATTCATAAGAAAAGCCATTGAAGGTTATGTCACCAAAAGGTGCCCTTGTATGAAACAAATAAACCACTCACTCATGTCAGGGCCCCAATGGAAGAATGACTTCTTCATCATAGTCTTCAGCCTGTCGTATTGACTACCTGCACTGAGACCAGCCAAGGTGGATGTGAATTATCTTTGTTTTTGTGTGTCTGTGCACTGTGTCCCTTAGCGTGATAAAATAATTTTAAAAAGTATTAAAAATATCCAATATAAGTTTAAGACCATGATCCATATATAGTAAAAATTAAAATATTAAAAGAAAACAAAACAATAATAAAAGAACTTACACTACAGTCTGGGAATTGGCCATCACGAAAAACTCACAAGCACTTGTATAAATGAGTGCAGGTTTCTTTATTCAGTGCAAATAAAATAAAAACACTTTCAGAATATAAAATCCTATAAAATGCACCTGATATCTGTGATGCAGAATAAGGAAGTACTCAGCGTGTTTCGCTGCTTCATTCAGCTTCCTCAGGAGAATTATGATTATAACTATATTAATATTATTAAGTGCAGAAAATAAGACTGTTGTTAGGATATGATATATACTAGTAGTGGTAGAGTAATTACTTCACTAGATTTGCACATGCCTTCTCCAAAAAAATAGAGTCAGTTGAACTTCTGTCGAACTAATATTTAATGTTTTCATTCCACGTTTTGTATCATCCAAACGTGCATGACCAGGGACGTGAGTTTGAGAATGAATTGTTCAGATTTCTGTGGAAGTTGGCAGGGATTAGTCATTTACAAACATCCCCTACCACCACCAAGGCAATCCAGCAGACAGATATAACAGAACACTATTGCTAATGGTACAAACACTTAAGAAAAATAGGTGGAAAGATCATCTTCAACAAAAAGTAGATGCATATAACTGTACGTGACATGAATCCACTGGATAGTCACCATTCATTTGCTATATGCTGAAAAATGGGCAAAAAAAATGAAGAAAAAAAATAAGATTGTTAGTGACAATAGCAAACAGTCAAGTGCAATGGTATTATGACCAAAAGATGAGAGTTACTCTTCATCCAGGAAATCAAGTACTGGTCAAGAATAACAGTGAATGAGCAGTACCAGGCAAACTAGGATCCAATTGGGAAAATAAATATTTATGTAGTAAAAAAGCAGATCAATGATAATCCTGTAAACTGTATGTAGTATATTTAGAAGGTAGAGACCAAACCAAACCTGAACACTACATAGGAACTTATATCTGTTGTATTCAATTAGATCAACTGGACTTGAAGTTTAGTTCTTGAAGACGTTTCGCTAGTCATCCGACTGGCTTTCTCAATTCAGAATGACTTGTACAAGAATCTGTGGTAATTATGTACCCTGGAAAGTCCCAATTAGCATATCACAGCCAGGTATTAAGGGCGTGATTGCATAGTTTAACTTGCTGTTTCTAGTAAATGACTTCCCTATTGACAAACCAACTGAACCTGAAATAATGAAACAAGCAGAAAAATGTAAAATGTAAAAAAACAAAAACATTTGAGACTTGAGAACAATGACTCAGATTTAATGTTTAAGTGATTCTGAAGATGAAGAGCGTTCCACAAGTCACTGGATTTTGAATATCCTCAAAAAAAAACAGAAAAACTACACAGCTTGTCATGGTTATAGCCTAATTACAACATCTACAAAGAAAGATAAAGAACATCAATCATTCCTTAAAGAACAACCAAAACCAACAGAGAGACCATATAAAGATGAGAAAACAAGAACAGTGTCAAACAGAACATTTAACAGCTTCAGAAGTCTCATCTATGTCAGAGTGTGAATCAGAGCAACCAGTGACACATCAAACTCCAAGGTTAGATGATCTGCATCCAGAAAGCCAAAGCATATGTTTACATATGGCATACTTGGTCAACATGACTCACCCCCAGTCTAATAGGAATTGGTGGAATGTTCCATATTATCCAATGATCCTTAAAACTTTGAACCTTACTTGCCATTTACATGTATGCCAGATGTACATTATGTGCCTTTTTGTGTTCATTTTATTTTTTGAGGGAGCGTGTGAACCCCAGTAAATCGTTTCTACGTTTACAATGGATATATAGAATTGATTTTTAGGAAGAAAAAATATGTATAATGCTCCATACATACTCCACCTGCAGAGGGAGTGCCAGAATGGCACTGTATTTATTTGAGACCACAGAGGGACTATCTCTCCGTTTTTAAGGAGCAGTTAGCCATGAAAGATGACTGTGTCCCATATTATTTCTTTATACAGGTATTGGCTATGAAACCCTGTTAATAAACAAATATCATTACAGTATCCATTAGTATGATAACTTGATTCAGGCTAGAGATGGAAAATCCCGAAGATCCGAAAACAGAATGAATGTACAGAGCTATTTTCGATCATTTTTGAACATTCCAAAATCCTCGAAAATACGACCGGAAACCACTTTCGAGTTTCTGATCGAATTTTCAAAGACTTTCGAATGCTCTGGGCTATTTTTGATAATCATCGAAAATAGCTCCGTACATTAGAAAATCTTCGAAAATGTGTTCCGAGGTCCCGAATCCGGACGGATTTCGGAACCGAGGGGTTCCGTGTCGGATCTGGGTTCATGTCGAAACTGAATCCCATCTCTACACATAATTTTATTATAATGGATGTGAATAAACATAAGGAATCACAGTTTAAAATAATAAAGAAATGGAATATTTGTGTGTGTGTGTATTGGTGTCAGTATTACAGTGCATGCATACAGTAAAGCCTCGTGCACATGTACAATCTTACCATGGCGGATTAAAGGACGACACCCAACAGAATGCATACATACGTACAATTATGGGTCAAAACAACCAGTCCTCTTGCGTGCACGCGCTAGGGGGCGTCCCTCAGTGGTGAGATTGTACTTTTGTATGGAGCTTAAGACAGTTTCTGTTATTTTGGGAGGGTAATCTTTCTAAATAGCTTGAGTTATTTTGGGATGAAATTAACCTTTAACTTAAGATATCAAACTTTTATCATAAATAAACTGGTATCAATCTAATATTGTCTTAATCACTGCTGATGGCTATTTACAATGGGTGTTATCTTGCACTATATGATGATCTGCTTCTATTAACACTGTGAATAGTCAGATACACCAGATAACCTGTGTTAAAGTTCATATAGTGAATCCATCACTGTTATTTTAATGAAACTATGAATTATTTTATATAATTTGCCTATGACATGTAAAGGAACAAAGCGAATTGTATGTTGTGAAATGTGATAGCATATTTGATAAAGTATGAATTGTGAATAAGTGTAATGTTAAAAGGACCAGATATTGACTTGTATTTTGTAATTAACAGTTACCAAGGAGCAGCTAACCTGTTCCTGTTACAGTTATCATAACTATAGCAATATGTGTGGGGGGTTTTACAATCTTAATGGCTAGAAAATGCCCCCTACTATATGTTCTGGCTTTGTAAGGTTGTGAACGTTAACATTACTGCTACTTGTCACTATGATGAGTCATAATTTTGTTACTTTATAAGTTTGTCTGCAACCGCTACATTCATAGCAATGTCTAGAGTAGAAAAACCAAAAAGGTTTCCTCTTCTTTATTTATATTTATGTCCCTTAATTTCAGGCATCAACTTGCACAGAACAGGAAGAAAACAGGAATCACTACAATTTTATTGTGTCCAACGAAGTCATTTTGAATAATAAATACAGCAGATGCATGAAAACTCTGTCTAGTTCCTGATTAAAATTAAGGTCAAAGGAGAGTAACACCCCATTATATTTCTACACGTGCATTAAAACGAACTCTAGAAACATCTGCAGTCAGGGCCAAATGTATGGAAGTAACAACAAATGTTGTACTTTGCAAACTTTTATTGGCACTTAAATAAAATGTATGCAATATTGTCAATATTTACAGTGTTGACCCTTATTATTTATAACGGCTGCAATTTGCTATGGCATGCTGGGAATCAACCACTTGGCCATACCCCGACTGATAGTGAACCATTCTTGCTAGTGCTTGGAGTTGATCACGATTTTGTGGGATTCTGCTTGTCTGCTTGTTTTGGTTAAGATCTGGGGAGTTTCCTGGGACAAGTCTGAATTTGTATAATATAATTTTTTAGTGTTGTGACTTCTGAGCCACTTTGTTATTAACATGTTGAAAAATACACAGGTCATCACCAAATGCTGCCACGATTGCTGGGAAACATTGCTCTGGGAGTATGTTTTCTTACAGTCTTGGGCAGAATTGCAAGTGAGCCCACTTCCTTGGATGAGAAGCAAGCACGTATATGGATTGCCTCAAGATGCTTCACTATTGGCGCTTCACAGGACTCTTCGTTACATATAATGTTTCTTCTCCAGACAAATAATCTTCAAACAGTCTGAAGGAGGCGTAATCGAAGAAAATAACTTTGTGTCAGACTTCTGCTGCCCAATACTTCCTGTAGAATTTCAGTCAGTCCTTGATGTCCTTTTTCTTGGAAATAAGTGTCTTCCTTATTGTCCTACTTGATAAAAGGCCTTTGTCCAAAAGTGTTTGCCTATGCTTGTAGAAGCTTGCTGACAATATTGAACAAGCTCTTCAAATGGTCACAACACAATTCTGTAGTTGGCTTGGAAGGAAATGGCCCTGTCTCTTGCTGGACACTCTTGAATGTCCTAAAGACTTTTTCACTGCAATTGAACCTCTCACCTCTTAAGTTTTTAATGTGCCGGTAGAAAATAATTTCAGGAGCAATATTCTTAGCAGCAAGTGACGCCATTTTGACACAAGAATACAATGATTTCAATTGCATATTTACCTCTTTAATAGCAATGAATCTGCCCTTACAATTATGTCCGAATGATACAGTGATTTCATCAATACTCAGGTGTGCTTATAATACGACTATTCTGAAATGCAGCTAGCTGATTGTTTTGTGCCAGGGACAAAATACAGTGAAAATAGAGAAAATATTCTAAAAATGATGGAATTTGCCAACAAAAAAACTGAAGCCACAAATTTTGCAAAACATGTTTGTGTTCCTTCCAAAACTTTTGGCCAGTTCTGTATATCAAAGATCCAAAAGAACAGATGATTTGTTCCTGTGCCCAGAACAAAACAACATTTGCATCCAGTTATATCTACACTGCTCTAAAAGATATATATATCACCTGAATATTGAAATCACTTACGAGGAGATGTATTATTACTAATTACTGTCACACATTGGTTAGTGCATTGCAGAATGTTAAATTTCATGATAAAACAGCACAGACCCATGCTAGCTCAATAATACATCAGGTAGTATGAGTTCTGCACTGGTTTACGGCAAATGCTGCCTTTTTTTGCATCTCCCCCTTTAAAAGCCATTAAAGGGTATCTCCACTCCAGTGGTTAAAACCACTTTTTGCTATTCACTTTTATTTACCCCCCATTCTTCAATAAAATGTTCATGAGCCGGGAATGAAGATAAGCAATATACCCAGTCTCTTGCTCCTCCTCCTCGTCCTCTGACAGGTTCGACGGACTTTGTACTCTATGCGTTTGCTTTCAATTAATGTGAATAGCAAAACGTGGTTTTAACCACTGGAGTTACCCTTTAAATGGGACCTTACAAAGAGGGGGCATCTTTGTTATCTGTCATTGTTTCAAGAGCAATTATTCTGTTTATTCTGCAGAAATAGAATAGTAACATATTAATTGAGGTTGAATAGTGACAAACATCCATGAAGTCCAACCTTTACACCCTCCTTTTTAACCCTACCTAACAATTGATCCAGAGGAAGGCAAAAAAAAAAAAACACAGCTAAAAATCGGGATCAACCAGAACAACAGTATATATCTTTCAATACCAGTAATTCTCAGTATTAGAATATAGAATATAGAATTGCCTTCTTGCCAAACAAAGGCCAATATTCATATGATACCTATAGCTGACATATTTAATTTTAACTAAAGCATTTTTTTATTTCTTCCAATTTAATTCAACCAAATTCATATAAAAGCTGCAGGCAAAATGCATCTTGGTTTTGTAGCGTTCATTTACATTAAAAAAAAAATACATACATAAACCATTGAATCATTTACATTTGATAAATCCATGTAACTGTTTGAACATACATACCACAACCTTTTTGTCTCCCAGTAATATAGCAGCTTATATATATGGTTTATTGAAACAGGGCTTTGTATCTGACCATAGACACAGAGTCTGGTTAGATAGCCAGTATAGAACCCGATTGAACTCAGGAGGACTCCAAGAGGCACTCAGCTGCCATAAAGCCCCCCAAAAAGTAAAGTATACAGTATGGTGGGTCCAAAAAAACACCCAACCTTACCATACCTTTTTATCTGGTAAGAAGCATCATTCTTTTTATTCAGTTGCCTGAATAATCATGTGTGTGTATAATTAAGCATTTAGTCACAGGGGGTTAATCTTTCACAGTGACACTATCAGCAATTACATCCTTTAAATTACCACTTGAGAACCGAGCCTTTAAGAACATGATGTGGCAACCCTGTTGCGCACCCGACCACAGTATGTGTAGTTACTTGGATGATCGTTCTCAGCACAGGGAATAGGGTAACTGATTGGAGTATTTCCAAATATCGAATCTGCTACTGTTAGTTACATAAAATGAGCATTGCGTGTGTATGAAGAGCTTTAGTTGGGGGGCTTACTTTATTTGCCTGTCTATAGAAGGATCATTCGATTAATCTATCTCTCTAACTATGTTCCACATCAGTTAAACACGTAGGGAAACCTATTAAAACACATGCAACATGGCTGAATTAGAATAAATGTTGTTTAATTGCAATCAGTGCAGCCCTGCTGAATATATTTATTGAAGGGTAACTGTGGTCTCCAATTGTTCCAAACTAGTAAGGATTATATAAAAAGCCATCCATCACACCTTCAAAATAAAACCTAAATCACATCTCTAGATAAAATTTGTGAGAAGTTATTGCTGGAGAAGTTTAGCAATATTACTTTCTGCTTGAATACTTCCTGTTTTTAGCTATGTGACCAGCTTGTAGTCATGTGACCAGCCTCTGCCTGCATTAATAGGCTCCCCTTCTCAATTGTCAATTTTTCCCCACAGGTACTTCCTGATTTCCCCAGCATTAAGTCTTTACTGAGCATGCTTCTCCCCTGGGGCAGAGGGGCTAGCAGAGGTAAGGTGATGTCACTCAACCTACTGGAAGCAGGTTTACCCCAATATCATTTCTCACAGGCTGAAGCCAGAGATGTGATTGTTGGCTCATTATAAAGAAAATACTGCAGGCTTTCATTTAATCCAACCACAGTTGCCCTACTAGACCAAATGATCGGGCAACCCATTTATAGCCTTTCCCTCTAAGACACAAACACATAAAAACCCTACAAGCAGAAAGACTGGTTGCTATTAACATTATATACTGGTAGTAAACTGGCAATTTTATCACCTACTGGTAGCAAACTGGCAATTTCATTATATATTGGTAGCAAACAGACAATTTCATAATTCTGGGTTCCTTTTTCATAATTCTGGGTTCATTTTAAAGGGTATGTCCACCCATTTTTTAAATTTTTTTCTGTAGTGTAGGGTCCCCTCCCCCAGCCCCAACCGCTATAGTTATTTGTTCATAAACTCCCCCAATCTGTACTTTTTCCCTTTTTTTCCCTTTTTCCACCAGTGATCTGTCACGGCCCTCTGCTTGCATGAAACTGCAAGGCAGCCAATCACGGACGCGGCTTCCGGCTATCCAGAATGCCGGTAGAAACAGGTAATGTAAGTACAGTTCGGGGGAGATTCTGCCAAAATAACTATAGTGGTTGGGGCTGGGGGAGGGAGCCCTTCACTACAGAAAGGGGATTAAACACTAGGGGCAGAAGTAAAATTACAGGGATCGGGAGGGAGGGAAGGCAGGGAGGGCTGCACTGAGCAAGCCAAAAACCTCTGAGAGGATGCCTCAGAGGCGGAAACAATTTCCCTCCCTGCAAGGCTCCTGGTGGTTACTTTCTGGGACTTTGGAGGGACATTACAGGAGAACAATTTGGAGCTGGGATGTAAGGTAAGGATTTTCACACACTACACAGTGAGGCCAGTAGTGGGGGAGAATTGGGTTCTGGTGGTGGACATGCCCTTTAAGCAGAGCTTTCAGAAATATTTCTGTGGTCAAGATATTATAATGATAGAGCTTGCATCTTATAAAAACAAGTCTGTTTTATATTGAGTTACCAGTTAAATGCTCGGCATTGGCATCTTTTTCCCAACATGGCATTTCCCATATGTGCGGTGCTTTCAACAGAAGCAATATGTAAACCTGGAAGCAAATTCCAATACCTCAGTCATTTTCAAATATATTTTGACAGCCTTGAACAGACTGTGTAATCTGTATTACAAGACTAAAGAAGTTTCAGAACAAACATGGTTTAGTTTCTGTTCCTAGCAGATGCTGCTTGGTTAAGGCCAATTAATGCCTATATATGGCCAATATAATGCTGAATTCATATTTTTATAATATACTCCCATAATGGATCCTTGTGGGATGGGACGCAACTGTCTGATACTACTTCTACGTAGTAGTGCACGGATTATAAAAAGGAAGTACAGCAGGCAGTTAGCACATATCCCTCGACCCCTCTGGGAGCTGTAAACACACAATTCCATAAGAACTTTTATTGAATAACCCTGTATGAGTACTACAGCAAAAGTATGCATGACCTTATTACATCAGGGTCATACTCTAAATTAAAGAAAGACCCCTCGTTTACCATTTTGTCGAAGTTTAAAAATTTACTGTACATGGATCTTACTCACCTATGGATTCATCAAAACACTTATGACTAGCAAATAGAGGACCATCCAAGGAAACTGGTTTTATACGGTCTCGCTAAAATTCACAAGGATCCAGTTCATCCTCCATTTCGCTCTATAGGATCGCTCTATAGGCTCTATATAGAAACTTTAGTTTATAAATGACCAATGACACAGGCGATTTTCTGGATAAATTATCCTCTATTGGTGTTTGGAATAATGACTGGTTCCTCATTACGGTAGACATTATGTCTCTATATACGGTACTAATATTGAACAATTGAAAGGGCTCGAAGCAGCTCGATATTTTTTATCTCAACACCAGGACCTGTCCTCTCCTATGGTGTTTCTGATTGTTTAGACTTTATTCTTACTAATAACTATTTCAAGTTGGAAACATAATTCTTCATACTAACTGTGGGTACGACAGCCCTGCAACACCATCCTCTGCCAACCTCTATAATGGATTTTTGTAAGAACACTATATTTATACTAATGATCTTTTTCAATGCATTGTAAATAATTTTTTTGATACATTGTCGATGTATTTATTATCTGGGATGGTACACAATTTTATCAGTCTACATACTAAGATTTCTACACACTATACATTTTCTAGATGTTTACATCCAGATCATTAAAGATGTTTTAAAGGGTATGAACACTGGAAAAGTTTTTTTTAATTGCTCATTAGTGGAAACTATAATTCATCCCAACTATCATTGTACTGTTTTTTTGTTGATCTGCCCCCTATTTAATTAGATATCCAATATGAAACATCTTACGTTTTAGCATTTCTATAAGCAGATTTGCTGTAGATGGAATGGTTTGACAGTTGGTGTGCTGTATGCTGTATGCAGTTTTGACAGTTGGTATGGGGGAAAATAGTCAGGTAAGTGGTCAGAGCTTGAGCACTGTATTGTATCGAAGGCATGCAGCAACACACACACCTCAGAGTTAGTGCTACTTACATGTATTTATCTATAGATCAAGATGACGTAAAGTAATTTTTTCAGTATACATACACTTTAAAGGGCATGTCCACCCCTTATAAAATCTTTTGATATGCGGTAGGGCATGCTCCCCCAGCCCCAACCGCATTAATATAATTGTTAGAAAGTCCCCCGATACTTACTTACCTTCCCTCTCTCCTCCACCGCAGGGTTCTGGCCCTCTGCTTGCGTGGAATTGCAAGCAGGGGGCGGGACTGGCAGCCGCGTCCCTGATTGGCTGAGAGGCAGACAATCACGGTCGCGGCTGCTGGGAGTTCTGAACAGCGGAGGAGAGAGGGAAGGTAAGTAAAGATTGGGGGACTTTCTAACAATTATATCAATGCGGTTGGGGCTGGGGGAGCATGCCCTACTGCATACCCAAAGGGTTTAATGTTAGGGGAAGGCAGAGAAAAACGGGAGGGAGAGGGAAGGGGGGAGGGCTGCACTGAGCAGTTTAGTTTAGAGCTTGAGAACATCCAGAGGACCTTCTTCATAAATTTAGGGCTAAGGCGTCCCAACCCAGGAGTAAATTCAACAGTCGGTCAGGCATTCCCCATCAAGAACAACCTTTTGGCCTGTCATAGAAGGAGACCCCAATCTAGGGACATGCACAAAAATTAAATCCCGATGTGTATACCAGAAGGGGAGGTCTCTTTATTCACAGCTTATACAAGCAGACCCATTCTCGAAGGGAAAAAAAACTTTGTTTACATTTTCCCAAAAAGGAAAGCAGGAGGCCGGATCAAAAGCCATCAATGCAGAACGGCTCTGGAAAGATGAGCTGTAAGTAGAGATTGGAATTTATTTTTAAAGTCAGACAATAGTGGTTGGGGGTGGGAGGGCATGGCCTGCAATATACCAAAAGGAATTCATGATACATGGGTAGCAGCTATGGAGGGATTGGGAGGGAGGGGGCGAAAGGGCTCCACTGCGCATGTCAGCAGCAACTGAGAGGACACAACAGAGGCAGAGACCTTTTGGACAGGAAACCCTTCAGTTTCGTAGACTTTGAAGAGGCACTACAGGAGGACCATAAGGAGCAGGGATGTAAGGTAAGGATTTTTTTTTATTGTACAGTGGGGCCAGTAGTTAGTGCCTTTTTAGTTTGCAGGGGATTCCAACATCACAGGAGCGATATTAAGCTGGCCCTACATAGATCGAATGACACTCCCAGCACTTCTAGAAGTGAATTACATAGTTACATAGAAATTAAGGTTGAATAAAGACATATGTCCATCAAATCCAACCTTTTTTCCCTCCTTTTTACCCCTACCTAACAGTTGATGCTGAGGAAGTCAAAAAATACCAGTTAAATCCCTGGATCAACCAGAACTACAGTATCTGTACTAATACCAATAATTCTCAATATTTTTTAGTTTTAGAAACTTATCTAGGCCACTTTTAAAGCTATTCAATGAACTTGCCACTGCTTTATATATATAAGCGAGCGGTAACTGATGCGCAAGGACGGGTTTTGCCCTTTTAGCGGTTTTTAGCGGTTTCATTTAAAAATATGTCCCTAGGTGTCACTAGAGATCTCCTTCCTGGGTGTATATAAAATGTTACTTTGTTTCATTTTTTTGTTTCACATTGTCTAAAGAAGGTACATAATCAGTACTTTCGAACTTTCCATATAGTTCGGAAGTTCAAAAACGGAATGCCCTTTCAAAAGTTCGACCATCTCTAGTTAACAGTAGTAAGTGCAAATCTTGCAAATTGCGAGCGGAAGCTTGTGAGAAACAAACTAGTTTGGCTTAGCCCTTAGGCAGAGAAGTGTTCGGACCAAATTAGCTCAGATCTTTTCTGCACCCCCCGTGAGATTGGAGGCCGGGCCCCGGACCACCACCACCCCCTTCCCCACCCCAGACTGAGGTCCATGATCAGCTGTTTTTAAACATACCAGACCTGAACTTCCAGTTCAGTTCCGGTAGTTCGAGTCTGGTCTTTTTCATACGTGTCATCAACTGTTTGAAAACAGCTGATCACAGAGGCTGTGGCAGGCCCTCTTCCCGTACTGGCCCCCTCCTACAGCCGTGGAGGAGGTGGTAGTTACGCCAGTGCATCTTAATTACTATTGCAGTTTTAGGGGTGATTATATATTTTTTAGGGGTGGACTTGTCTTTAACTCTTTGTAACTCGCTAAAAATCATATTTCATTTATTTACTCAATAGACAATACATATTGAGCAGTTTTTATGGTATTTTGATTGGTCTGCAGGAAGGCATAACAGCTGTAGTAGAATAATTTGCTTTTCAGTATAGACCATGACAGTATTTATATCTTATCTTTCCAGCACTAGGTAAACATTCCTGGACTATTTCAGGACAAGTTAATGATCACTTGTTTGACAGAATAACCCTGTATCCCAGCTCTAGTTACATTTTTATTAGATTAGGTTCTTTATTGTCACTGTACAACTAAATTGTAGTCAGTGAAATTTATAACTCAGAATAAAACCTGAATATATGCATAAAATACAGTGAAATCGGATAAACATTCAATAACAATAAAATAGTAAAAGAAGAAAAAGAGTTGTACTATTTAGATTGAACTGTTATGAATGTATATTATTGTAAAAGTTAGACTGTTAATTAAAATAATTAATTTTGTACATATGAATTTAAAAGATTTATATGGGTAAAAACTAGTATGAAACCTGCTTGTTCTATAACAAAGATTTTGATACCATTTGCCATTTGCCTGCTGCTGAAATACTTAAACATAACTTAACCCTTTTTACCAGTAATCTTATTTTGATGGAAATGAACAAGCAGACACACAATCCTTTGGGTGAACAAATGGCCACAGCTTTATTGACACATTATAACATCATGTGATCAATTAATTAGCCAAATTTTAATTTATGTATCCTTGCATATTAATTAGATGTAAAAACCCAACTAGCCGTAGCCAATGCTAAATGCCAAGCCTCTGGATCCCCAGAGGGCATGTAACGGCTCCCACATAACCTCTGCAAGGATGCCCCCGCCGCTGTGACTCCAACAACATTTTTTATACAATAAAACAATATCCTCTCATAAATATAGGGAGGGAGGGTGGGGAGATCCTCCTCCTGCTAGCAATTCAACAAAATGGCGCCTGCTGCCTCGTGACCTGCCCCTTTTATACCAGCGGTGATGTCACTACTGACGCCACCGCTCCCACCCCCCTCCCGGCTCTCGTGAGCCCAGCCTCGGCCAATCCGCAAGTACGTCGTAACATGATGATGTCATGCGCTCGGCCGCGACCAGAACTTCCCAACTTGCCCAGGGAAGGCGGAGTTGGGCGCCGGACTACAACTCCCAGCATCCTCGCGGGGAGCGGCGCCGCAGGTCAGACGCTCCGGTCCCCTAACCCGGGTCGGAGCTACCAAAAATCATGGCCGGGTGTTGTTGAATCAGCAATGATACTTTTTGCCTTTTTTAGCAGTTCTCTCTTACAGGGTTATTCAATAAAAGTTCTTATCGTTAAAAATGGTGCTAATTTTTCCCCAACCAATCAGATGTTAGCTTTCAAATGTTAAAAAAGATCTGATTGGTTGGGGCAAAATTAGTACCACATTAAACGATAAGAACTTTTATTGAATATCCCTGTTATTTAGAGTATTGTGATGGGGCAAAGCTCAGTACCAATTTCTATACAATGTCACAAAGCTACATCATAAAATACTTTCTACTATTGCTCTAGAAAGTATAATTTAGGTGGATATTGGTAATCTCTAGACTAGAATCGAACCCGAGTTCGAACCGAGTTGAGACGAACTCTGACTTTTAGAAATAGTTTGGGTTTTTCAAACTCAAATCAGTAACCCTCAAATCCTTGGATTTTGGTAGCCCTTGAATGTACCGTTTGATTTTGGTAACCCTCGAATATAGCCTTCAATTTCAGTAACCCTTAAATGTATCGTTCAGTAACCCTTGAATGTATCAATCGGTAACCCTTAAATGTATAGTTCGGTAACCCTTGAATTCATCCACAATAGTCGAATGTAGCAAAAACGTGGGGAAAGTTAGTGAAATGTACATGTTCCCCAGACCATTTCCCAGGTGCCACAGCCATTTACAGTATGTTACCATTGCTTTTTTATTTGTAATTAACTAGAACTATTTCTAGAAGAATTTTCTCCCGTTGACTTTAAAGGGTATCTATCTAAAATGTATATACAGCAAGATCACACTACTTCAAAACATTTTTTCGGATTTTAAATCTGAGCTGTAGATCCTGAGAAATCATAATTTTAATCACAGCATTTACAGGGAAAAACCTGTCACTCCAGAAACAGAGATTGCAATATGTGACCCATTAAAGGGCATGTCAACCCCTAAAACTATAATTTAATCCACTACTGGCCCCACTGTGTAGTGTGTACCTTACATCCCTGCTCCAAATGGCTGTCCTGCTATGCCCCTCCAAAGTCCAGAAAACTGACCACCAGGAGGATAGCAGAGTCCATATAGGACTCTGCCTCCTGTCTCTCCTCCGGGAGAATTTTGCTTTGCGCACTGCAACCTCCCCTCCTTTGCCCTCCCTCTCCCACCCATTTTGCTCTCCCTCCCCCTAGCATTAAACCCCTTTGATATAGTGTAAGTCTCCCTCCCCCAGCCTCAAACGCTATGTTATTTTTTACAGAAACTCCCCCAGCCATTACTTACCTTCCCCGGCGTTATGTGCAGCCAGAAGCCACATTCGTGATTGGCTGTCTCTCAGACAATCACGGACGCAGCTGCCGGTCCGGCCCCCTGCTTGCAGTTTCATGCAAGCAGAGGGCTGGGACAGTACGCCGGAGGAAAGAGGGAAGTTAAGTAATGATTGGGGGGAGTTTCTGTAAAAAATAATATAGCGGTTGGGGCTGGGGGAGGGAGACCTACAGTATATTAAAAGTTTTAAAAAGGGGTGGACATGCCCTTTAATGACCTCTTACTAGGATCTTTAGCTGTTTGACAGCACACTTTCTGTAACAATTATGAGAATCAGCAGAGAAAAGAAGGGAGGGGGAGGAGATGTGTAAGCAGTGTCCATGGTGAGGCTGTGCAGAACTTTTAAGTGTCACAGACACTACAAGAAGGCTGTGACTAAGGGGGGGGGGGCAATTAGGAACACTCACTACACATTAATAATTTAATGACAAAGCAAGCACAGATAAATGTGTGAGTACCACTATTTTACTTCTCTCAAATTGTAGTTTCAGATAATGTAAAGTTGTTTGAGTGAGTATAGTGACCCTTTAATAGAACTTTAGAACTTTTACTAAAGTTTTATAGTTCGGAAACTAACTGAACTTTAGGAAATTCAGTCATCTCTATAATACCCAAGGTAAAATGTTCACAGATATGATTGCCCAACAATTAAGGGCAAGTAAGATTATAGTCTGTTGGCCTTATGGTAGTCTATGATTCATTCCTTGATTCTTACAGAATTTACCCCCAGGTTGTTTACCTAACACCATTAAATTAGTATCCTCACTTCTTCATGATATATACATTCATAATTGTTGCTGATCAACCCTACAACTGTGGTATTGTCAGCAAATTCATGATATGATTTGACCTCTGCATCGTATGCAATCATGAGTGAAGAGAGAAGATAAAAATGGGCCCAGGACACAACCCTGAGGTCTTATTTGATTAAAGGACAACTAAAGCCTCAGAACAACATTTAATTAGAAGGAAGATCTCCTTGATATAAAAACAGTAATCAGTGTCTCACCTCTCATTTTAATATTTCCTAGTGTTCTGGTATCGCACAGTGTGGTCACTGACCATTATGTTCTTTACACATGCTAAGATACTGTAGGAACTTGTTACAGTTGGTCACACCCACTAGTAGCCTCTAGCCAATCCTTTCACAGGACAGAATAGGCAAGGGAGCATGTGACTGAGATCAGGGGTGTGGCCAGTCACTGTACATATACACAGTTATTTCATCCAGTTCTTCAAGTGGTAACATTTACTTTAATGTGTTTTACTGTATTGCTATTTTACAGTTTTTTATGTTCAGATTCTGCAGTGTAAAAATTTGGGTTTAGTTCTCCTTTAAACACAGTTATTATAAGTTACATACCACTGTCTGTTTGTTTAAAAATGAAACCCACCTACATAACATTGGATCAATCCTAAATTGGATTATTTTTATTTTAATTTATGCGGTAAAATAGCATCCAGTACTAAACTGAAATCTACAAATGACAATCTAGCCTGTGAATTGGATTTATCCAAGTGAGTTAAGCTAGTATGTAGTACTAAATTGATATCATTTATAGAATGATTTCCTTTATATGCAAACTGATATGGGTCAAGAATCAGTGGCTTAATTATAGGGCCTGTGACGACAGGGGGGATTGGAAGGTAAGAAGGCCTGTGATCCCCTTTCACAGTCTTCACAATCAGTTTTTTAAAATTTCTACCAATTCGGTACTGGACTTTTAAACATCTGATCTTGCATATCTTTACTGTATACGTGCGATCAGCTGTTTTAAAACAGCTAATCGCGTGCACTGGGGAGAGAGATTATCACAGGGGGGTCTGGGCCCCTGCAGTTCTGCATCTGGGAGGAATACAGGTTATTAAATAATCTAGCACTGCCACCATTCACTCAAAACACTTGGCAATGAGTGATGTTGTTGCAATTGGACAAAAGTAATTTAACTCAGCAGCAGGAGCGGTTTTGGGAAGTCGAGCAATGTTTAAAGTTTTAAATAGGACTGAACTTTCCCTGACTTTAGTGATATATTAAAGATACTGCAAAATATATCTGCACGCTCAGCAGTGTAGTTTTTAAGGACCCTGCCTGGGGTCTTGCAGATTTGCACAAATCTATCCCTCTAAACAATAATTGAACAGAATAGGTGCTAATATAGTAAGAATAAAAATACTCTGATATTCCTAGTTCATCCTGAATGCTAAAAAGAATACTAGCAGTATCACAACTGTGGCATAAAAAGTATTACATTTTTCACTAAAAAGCTTGTCCTTGTTTGGAATAATCCTGTTGAGATCTACCATAGAGATGGATCAAGAAGACAATGCTCTATGCACTCTTGTCCAACTTTGGGTGCAGACTCCTTAAATTGCACCCTCAAGGAACATGAATATCACACAAATCAAATGTGTGTCACACTCCAAACAATATTATTGTTTTATTTTAACTCGCACATGGGACACGTTTCGTGTCAAATCACACTTCAACAGAAGCTTCTCTGATGAAGTGTCATGTGACACGAAACTTGTCAGGCGGGGCTTGTCTGTCGTAACCATTTTTCTAATATGTTCTAATAAAGCTGATTGGTTTACCACATTTTCGGGGCCTCTATGTGATTCGGGGTGGCCCAGCCCTTTCATTGCTTGTTTGTTTGGTTTGCAGGTCCGATCGGGCTTGTGAAGGACCTGGGGCTTTGATGCACCCTGTCACGTTCCAATATTGGTTGTACTTTGAAGGAAATTAAATTTACATAAATAAAGTTTCAAAGGTTAAGAATACATTTATTTATATAAAAGTGGTGCGCCTTGACATATTAGGAAACAAAGCGCTGCCCCAAAGATCTCACAATCTAAGTGGGGGGACTACATACAGATAAAAGAGGGGGGAGGGATGCAAAGTGCTCAGACAGCTAACAATCATTAATAATGCTAGTTTTTAGAAAGGTAGGATAACAGTCTAGATTTGAAAGAGACAATGGATGTCACCTGGCAAAGCGAGAGGGGAGAGTGTTCCAAAGGTAGGGAGCAGCAAGAGAGAATGGAAGAAGTGCTCGTAGGGGGTTTGTAGAGAAGATTGCCTTGCAAGGAGTGCAGGAAATGTCTAGGTTGATAAGGGACCAAGAAAGGAGATAAGTAGGGAGGTGCAGTAGAGTGAAGGGATTTAAAGGTTAAAAGAAGGGTATTGAATATGATTCTTTGTTTAATGGGAAGCCACCATATACCGGTAGACTGCTGTTTCAGGGTTGCAGGTTCTCTTTTGGAGGAGAGTGAGATGATCCGAGCTGCCGAGTTTAAAGGAATAGTCCACTCAAAAAGTGAATTATTCCTTTAATGTATTGATTAAATACCGGAAGGTTAAGGAGCCTTGTCTCCTGTTCTTCAATTAACTCACCAGGAGCTAAGGATGATCCACAGCATAAAAAAAACAACCAACAAAAAAAAAGAAATGTCAAGATTGTTGATTTCAACAATTGTTTCTAATTAAACGAATGCATCAGGATTTTTTGCTCCATGCCTAGCACCTTTACCAATTATTACCTATCTGTAAATATATAGATAGACATACAGACTAGGATTCTTTGCAACAAGTTAGAATGGGCCTGAACAAATAGAGCTCTGCATTTGTGTGATCCTACCTGAGCTGCAAATGTAGTTTAAGTCCACCCATAAACAAATAAAGTAAATGCATTTCTGCTGCATGCTTTATCAATAGTTGCAGACCCTGATTGGGCACTACCTCCAGCTGTCCCGCGGGCAGGTAACATAATCAGGCTCTACTTGCTGATGCAGTTCAACTGCAAAAATGAAAAGGAACAAACCACGTAAATTATGTAATCTGGGCAAAAAGCCCTAAAAATTTAGATACAATGGTAGAATTAACACTGTGTTAATGTTGTTTTTAAATTTCCAGGCTTTCTGCCAAGATCACATCATTAACATGGTTGAATGTGTATAGGATATGGTACATTTGTTCTACCCAGTTCTGCAAGTTACTTTTACCTCTACTAAGCTATTGCATTGCTTAGTATTCACTTTGACATTGGCAGCCCAGTAAAGTGATCTTGTGACATTGTCCCAGGGCACAGGAGCAGTTGGACTTTACTCAAAATGCCATGACTGCCATGCAAATATCAGGAAAATTGGTATGTATGTTTATAATGTGCTATATTACAATTTAATAGTATTGTTTATTATTTGTTTAACTTCAGTGAATTTGTCATCAGTCACAGTAATCAGGTGAAAAGAGCAATCGATTTTTATCAAACATTATCCAACATTCAGGGGTGTCTCTAGGGATTTTGCCACCTGAGCCAAACCCTGACTGCCCCCTATTTGCGGTGCGCGTAGCGGCAGAGCAAAGTGGGCGTGGCTTGTGTGTGGGCGTGGCTTGTGTGTGGGCGTGGCTTTGTCGGTGGGAGTGCGGCTAGCCATTTTGAACTTGGCACCATTTATTTGTACATTTTCTTTAAATAGACAATAATCAACACCATAATAACAGAAGAATAAACAACTTTGCCCAAAAAAACCTGCCACCACGTCAAGGTTCCTTTTAACAGGGCCCTAACTTACCTAACTAGTCTAACCTAGCCTAACCTAACAAACTATCTAGTTAATCTAACCATATGAAATGCCTTTTAACAATATCTAACACATGTACAGTGAGAACAGACAGTAAAGGTCCCATACAGTGAGAACAGACAGTAAAGGTCCCATACAGTGAGAACAGACGGTAAAGGTCCCATACAGTGTGAACAGACAGTAAAGGTCCCATACAGTGAGAACAGACAGTAATGGTCCCATACAGTGAGAACAGACAGCAATGGTCCCATACAGTGAGATCAGACAGCAATGGTCCCATACAGTGAGATCAGACAGCAATGGTCCCATACAGTGAGATCAGACAGTAATGGTCCCACACAGTGAGAACAGACAGTAATGGTCCCACACAGTGAAAACAGACAGTAATGGTCCCACACAGTGAAAACAGACAGCAAAGGTCCCATACAGTGATAACAGACTGCAATGGTCCCATACAGTGAGAATAGACAGTAATGGTCACATACAGTGAGAATAGACAGTAATGGTCCCACACAGTGAGAATAGACAGTAATGGTGACATACAGTGAGAACAGACAGTAATGGTCCCATACAGTGAGAACAGACAGTAATGGTGACATACAGTGAGAACAGACAGTAATGGTCCCACACAGTGAGAATAGACAGCAAAGGTCCCATACAGTGAGAACAGACAGTAATGGTCCCATACAGTGAGAACAGACAGTAATGGTCACATACAGTGAGAATAGACAGTAATGGTCACATACAGTGAGAATAGACAGTAATGGTCCCACACAGTGAGAATAGACAGCAAAGGTCCCATACAGTGAGAACAGACAGTAAAGGTCCCATACAGTGAGAACAGACAGTAAAGGTCCCATACATATTCTATCCTCTATCTCTCACATTTTCTCTCTCTTTCTCCTGCAGTCTCTGTCCTCTATCTCTCTCACACAATCTCTCCTGCAGTCTCTATTCTCTATCTCACTCTCCTGCATTGTATCAACTCTCTCACATACACTGAACATACACACTCTCACACATACTTTACACACACTCTCTCACACATACTATACATACAGCCTCACACATACTGTACATACACCCTCTCACACATACTGTACATACACAACCAACATACAATGGTTGGCACACAGATACTGGTAATATCATTGGCACAAACTCTGATAAAGGGTTGGCACACAGATACTGGTAAAATCATTGGCACAAACTCTGATAAAGAGTTGGTACACAGATACTGGTAATATCATTGGCACAAACTCTGATAAAGGGTTGGCACACAGATACTGGTAAAATCATTGGCACAAACTCTGATAAAGTGTTGGCACACAGATACTGGTAAAATCATTGGCACAAACTCTGATAAAGGGTTGGCACACAGATACTGGTAAAATCATTGGCACAAACTCTGATAAAGGGTTGGCACACAGATACTGGTAAAATCATTGGCACAAACTCTGATAAAGGGTTGGCACACAGATACTGGTAAAATCATTGGCACAAACTCTGATAAAGTGTTGGCACACAGATACTGGTAAAATCATTGGCACAAACTCTGATAAAGTGTTGGCACACAGATACTGGTAAAATCATTGGCACAAACTCTGATAAAGTGTTGGCACACAGATACTGGTAAAATCATTGGCACAAACTCTGATAAAGTGTTGGCACACAGATACTGGTAAAATCATTGGCACAAACTCTGATAAAGGGTTGGCACACAGATACTGGTAAAATCATTGGCACTAACTCTGATAAAGTGTTGGCACACAGATACTGGTAAAATCATTGGCACAGTTTGTGCCAATGATTTTACCAGTGTCTATGTGCCAACACTTTATCAGAGTTTGTCACAAAACACACAAAGGGAAGAGGGGTTACTTACAGTAACGATGGCAGTCTCTTAGCCCCACTCCCAGGGCTCCAACACAGCACAAAATACGCTGGGAATGCAATGCTCCCTAGCCCTCATACAAGCATATGCAGATCACGCAAGCCAGTATCAAGACCAAATGGGGCCCAAGGCAGATTTTTGGGCCCCTCTAAAGTCCTATTACACAAATATCTCTATTGTATCATGTTATCCGTAAAGTACTGTAAAGAAAGTAAATGCAAGTATTTTGCACATCGCCCTGGCACCACAAGCACCCCCTGGCACCACGAGCACATACCCCTGGCACCACCAGCACACACCCCTGGCACCACCAGCACCCCCTAACACCACTAGCACATGATCCCCCCCCTACCAACACACACAAAAATCATTCCTCTTACAGACATTTTGTCTGTAATTAACATTTTGTTTATGCACTGCATAAAATACCCCCCCCTTGCCAATTTGCCATACAACTATTTTAAAAAACTAAGAGACTACCTCACCTGGGACAGGACTCATACTGTCAAGCAGATTGGGTTGGGGGTGGGTAAAGAAGGTAAGCCGCCGTCAAACAGACACACACTGCAGACAGTTACTACTCCTGTGCCGGCTGCGCTCCAATTCAACTTCAAGACACAGGATTCAGGCAGAGAAGAGCGTACGCACACACGTGACCACGGCACGCAAGCGCTGGTAGCACCGCAGCGTGCCGGGGAAGTACAGTGTGGGAGCTAAGCTAAGCAGTCCTGATAGGAAGCCCAGGCCCCCGCGGCCCGCCTCTGAGTCACAATACATGCGGGCTGCAGCGCTTCCTCCCTCTCCACCCGGCGCCGGTAAGATCGTTTTTTTGTTGTTTTTTTTTACTCTGAAATGCCGCTCTTGAGCCACAGAGACAAAGTGCCGCTCTGCTACTTTGTCTCAATGTGGCTCATTAGCGAGACGGCCCTGCCAACATTGTTTCACAGTGTCTGCAAAATAAACCAGGATCCAGCAGCAACAGAAGGCAAAGAGACTCTGACCAATTGGTGATTATCTGCATTTTTATGACCCTAGTCTAGTCATAATGCAAACACACATGTGGGACCCAGTCATTGCACCTCTTCTTAAGCCCCATAGTTTCCTTTTATTCCTAGCAACCACACATAGTAGATTAAAATAATGAGGTCATGACTTCTTGGCGGTTTGTAATGTTACAGCAACTTCAGAGATACTAAACAAACAATGTTGTGTGCTGAGAGGTCTTCATAATGCGTAAGATCTTAAACTCCAGCCCTGACATGATAATATAGTGAACAATTAGTCCAATGATGTGTTTCCACTACTATAGAAAAATGTCTTGTTTTGACTTTAACCCTTGTGAAACCAGAGCAAACAGATTTTATCTAAAGAAGAGATAGGGCCTCATTTACAGAGAACCAATATCGCTGTGATCAGCAATCCATGCACTGATTAAAGGGCAAGTCCAGCCCCAAAATGAAAACTTACATACAGGTAAATCACCCCACAAAACCCTAAACGGTAATAGTTTGAAATCTGAAATATATAAGTCTAACCTGAAATCCTGCACAATGTCCTGTTGGCCCTGTTTCTGCTTCCTGGTTCTTCCAGTTAGTAACTGTCAGTTATGGATTTGACAGTTGACATCACAGCCAATGACTGAATGCTAATCCCCTGTCTGCCTCTTTTGAGCATGCCCAGGCTCAGTACAGGCTCAGTACAGGTTTCTAAATTGCTCAGTTTCCATGAGGCATCCAGAAGCATAGCAGGCATACAGTAATGAATTCATAGGACAAAGTATGATATATCAACATATTTTAAAGGGGCATTCTTTCTAAAAGATGTTCTTATGAGGGTGGAGTTGTCCTTTAAATAAAGCAATTTACGGCACTCTGTAAAACAGCTTTTAGTTGCGAAAGATTAAAATAAATTTGCACAAAAAAGCCGCACAAAACTGATACTGAATCAGGGTGAGGCAGATGCCTGGTTTACTTCCAGAACCCAATACAGCTGCCGCAAACCCTTTGTTAAAGTCAATCTAACCTATTAAATAGGTTGGTGCAACTTTAAAATCGTTTTTCTTTTGCACCTTTAGCACCTCTTTTCCTGAACGTGAGTGGCATTTTAACTTTCTATAATGGCTAACTTTATTAGCAGTGTCGATCAATATGGCAGCTCCCACTTATTTCAACCCAGAGGTACTCAAGAGGTTAATAAAACCTCTGATTGACTTTATAGTGCTCTTCCCCCATCTCCATTTGTCAGTTGTTCAACTGAGAAGGGTATCTACTTCAAAAGGGCCAAGTGAGAAAATTCACTGCAGCAAGCATCACATCTACAGACTGGCAGGCACGATAGCAACGCGGGGGGTCCAACTTTAAAACAGCGTTAAAACAGATGTAATTTCACAGTCAATTCATATTTCATAATAATTCATGGGAAGGATTTATTCCATATTTTCCCAAATAATGTCAGATGAGGCTGGAACAAAGGCACATCTGCACAAACATTTTATAGGCCGGTAACACAAGGGGAACTTGAGATATTTTACTTCTTGGTCATGCAAACTTGTAAATATATCATGTTTGGTATCTTTGGAATGTATAACATTAGCTGATCACAAAAAATATTTTGTACGTGAATGTTGTGCACATAATCGAGGGAAATAGATCACAAAGTTTCCCTCAAAAAACAGGATATACCTCTCAGGAAGGGACCAAACACACACTCTAGGGACCAAACCACTCCCCGATTCAGGGGAGGGCATAAATTGGGGTAATGGACTCAGCATTCACCATTTTACCATCAACAAGGTTACATCATAAGCAAATTGGGCGGACCGCAAATTGACTACTATCTTGGACTATTATTTTGGATTTTGCAATTTTTTCTCATTTGGAATTACCAAGTTTCTCCACCTCTCCTAAAAACATTTTCTGTAGTGTAGGGGACCCTGTCACACCCTAACTGCCATATTTGGCAGGAAATTGCAAGCAGGGGACCCAACCAGCAGTTGCATCCGTGATCAGCTGAGAGGCAGCCAAACATGGACGTGGCTGCCATCAGTGCAGAAAGCCGGGGAGCCATGGCTCTCTAAGTACATTTCGAATTCTTTTTTTAACAAACAAATATGGCGGTTGGGGGTGGGATAGGTCCACTAAACTACAGAAAAATGTTTTAATGCTAGGGCACAGGGCAACAAACAGGGAAAGGGAGGAAGGGAGGGAGGGCAAGAAAGGGCTGCACTGAGCAAGCCAGAAAACTCTCTTTTTTCACTTACACTTTTTCACTTACAGCCAGGCCTTTACTTTCTGGGACTTTGGACAGACATTGCAGGAAAACCATTTGGAGCAGGGGGGTAAGGTAAGGATTTTTAAACACTGCACAATGGGGCCAGTAGAGGGGGAGATTTTAGTTTTGGGGGTGGACATGCCCTTTTAACTGTGCGCTACTTTAATGTTCAATTATTTACCATAGCATTTTTCTTTAAAGGGCAACTAAAGCCACAGAACAACACTGAGCCAGAAGGCAGAACACCTTTATAAATAACCAGTAATCTGTGTCTTACCTCTCATTTTGATACAGGCTCTGGGAAATTTACCTAAATAACATATGGTTTGTGCTTTACTTCACAGCATTCTAGTATCAGACAGTTTGGTCAACGACCATTATGTTCTGCACATGCTCAGTCCTTAGCTATGGCACAAACTTGTTACAGTTGGTCACACCCAATAATAATCTCTAGCCAATCCTTTTACAGGACAGATAAAGCAAGGAAGCATGTGACTGAGGTCAGGAGGTGTGGTCTGACACTGCACATACACACAGATACTTCATCCAGTTCTGAACAGGCTTACATTTACTTTAATACAATTTACTGAAGTGGGATTTTATAGCTTATTGGTGTTTTTAGGGGGGTTGTTTTCAGATTCTGGGGTATAAAAAATTGGGTTTAGTTCTCCTTTAACTTTTTATGCACTCTTTTGTACTTTTAATAAATTATATAAAATCATTTAAAGGATAATTGTCCTATTCTGCGTTTATCTCAAAACAAAGTTACGCTACCGTATAGGAATTATTGTTTAGATATATATATATATAACTGTGTATAGAATGTGCGAATAACCTTTTTCTTACAGTTTTTGTTATAAGTTAAGTGGTGTGTATAATTGCTAAGATATATTTAGCAGGTCATTCCGCTGTCTCGGAATGTTGTGGTAGCCTATCGTTAGGTATTAAGACATATTTTAGTGTGTGCTGTATATTTATGTTCACTGCCCTTCCGTCTCTGTTCTGTTTTATTTGACTTTTCAGTTAGTTGAAGTACATTTTTCGACAACTGATAAGTAGATAGCCAGGCCGGAGGAGGGGTTGTGACTCCTCTGGCTAAATGAGCCACATAGGGGAGCCGCAAATGCTCCTCATTACATGAATTCAATATTGCATTTGTGGCTCTTGTAAAATACTATTTTAGTCTATTTGCTGGTGTTAAAAAGTAGCACTAATAATACTGCAAACGCAATATTGAATTGTTGATGTTCTCTTCTTAAAGTAATGCAAAATGAATTGCTTGGTAGCGGCTCTCCATGAATGAGAAATATAGGGGCATAATTATAATGGTTCCTTATCTTTTCACCACTGTTATCGCCACGGTAACTGCTCAATCGTATTTATGAAAGAAGTGTTTCCTTGCGTTCTGTTCGCCTATTTAAAATCAACAAGTCTGAGGTGGCGAAAACACATAGGTGCCCATATATGTGGCCTGTCAGTCGGTCCTTGGAAGGTGTCACTCAGAGTGGATTCTGAGACCAACAAGGGTGCAGACACTTCAAAATTCCTCCCTTAGGAACATAAAACAGAGATTGTATTATAGTAAATGCTGGAAAACACCGCCCCTGGACCCTTATTACTAGTATAGAGAAACACTCCACAATGTATTGACCCCAAAGATAAATTCTAAACGAGGGTCGCACTCCAAATGCAAAATGATTCTTTATTTGTGACCACACATCCACTCACAATGTTTTGGGCGATTGTTTGCCCCCCTCTTCAGGTGAAACAACCCCCTGAAACGTTGTGAGTGGATGTGTGGTTACAAATAAAGAATTTTGCATTTGGAGTGCAACCCTCATTTATCTTTGGGGTCAATACATTGTGAAGTGTTTCTCAATACTAGTAATAAGGGTCCAGGGGCAGTGTTTCCAGCATTAACTATAATACGATCTCTGATTTCCAGGTTTACCAAGATCGCCATTTTCTCTTTTCACGGGAATACAGGACTGTGTGCCGGCCACACCGCCGTATTGATTGTGTAAAGTCCTGTATCGTTTTCGAAAAGAGAAGATATTTCTCGCAGAAATACTTTCCACTGGAAAACTATCGGCTTTATAAATATACCGATAATAGGGACCATTTTTATGTCCTGCAATAGGTAAATCGTGAAAATATTGATCCTATATAAAATATGCCCCATAGTGTTTAATATCCTAAACCTTTTATTAAATGGCCTTCACGCAATCAAATTTAAGGAAAATCAGTAACAAGCAATTAATTCATTGTTATTAACTGTGTAAGACACACTTAGAATCATTATATTGTGTTTGCAATATACTAATGCAAAAATACTTTAAAAATTTTATTAAATCCCAGCATGATGAAATTAAAATATTTGGATTGCTTTATGATTGTAGGCCCACACAGTTTGGCTATAAAGTAAAAGATTTCTATATGTATGTATGCTATAGTTCTTACTAATCAGTAAAGAGTTAGTTAGTTCTCTATATTCAAACATTATTGCTTAGAACATCTACAGAATACCACTGAAATTCACAAAGGGCAAATTCACCAATGAAAATAGAAAAATAGTAAACATTTAGAAGCAAGTGGGCAGTAAGAATAAATAAACTCAAGGAATAAGGCTGGGTGTATATCATCAGATTCTTAGTCTTGGATGTCCGTTCGCCACTAGAGAGCGGACGTCAGGGCCAAATCACTGTGGGTCACGCCAAAAGTAGCTGCAGCTGACACAGTTGCCACAACCAATTATGTTCTCCATGAGAAACTGCACGATTGTTTGTGATTTACTCAAATATCCAGTCTAGACGAACGTGTAACCGACATTGCTCGCAGGCAAACAAGGAAACACAACGTGGATTTTTTGGGCCTGGTATTAAAAGAACCTAAATTTCACATTTTTGCAGATGCCATTTATTAATTAACCATTTATAGAAGGAATCCATAACTGGGAATTATCCGTTGCCTATAAATGAATATAAAGCAGTGATGTCAAACCTTAATATATATATATATAACCCAATAAAAGTTCTTATCGTTAAAAATGGTGATAATTATGCCCCAACCAATCAGATATTATTTAACATTTGAAAGCTAACATCCGATTGGTTGTTGCAAAATTAGCACCATTTTTAACAAAAAGAACTTTTATTGAATAACCCTGCTAGATGTTTTGAAAATACAACTCCCATTCTGCACTCTGTAACCAAGGCATGCTAGGAGTAATTGTTTCCAAATATTCCAATGGTCAACTTCAATGTTATATATAGCCTTTACTTAATTCAGTACAACAAAAACCTAAAAAATCATTTTTTTAAAAAAGTAGCCAATAAAAAAAGGCAGTTGTTAAAGGGGCAGGTGTGTGAAATGTTGTCTTCCAGCCAAGCCATTTAAGCATTCAGTTACTTGTAGTACATAGCATGGTTAGAAGAACCTTACAGGCAGGAAATACTACACTGACGGTAACTGAACATTACAGTACATTTACAGTTATCACACAGCTTACAGTCTTACCTCCTCCCACACAAATCTGTTCTGTCCTTTTTTTCTTTGAATTTATTTCTTGAGTAAAAGCCAAATCAGATCTTTCTATATTAAATCCATTCCATCTCCAATAATGAAACTAAGAAAAACATGAAAAAACAACACCAACACCGAACGCCAATCCCTACGTTTCCCTTTGTGATATCAAACCGAGAAACTGCGCTGCTTCTTCTTTTCTCTCTCTCTCTTTTTCTCTGTTTTCGCTTCCTGATTTGAGACTGAACATTGGCAGAATGCCCAGAGCTTTAAACATCAGATAGAGTTCTCTGTGTTTTAGCCCAGCCCATAAAGTTGCATAAATTTCCTCTGTGTGGCCTGCTTGGAAATGACTGTTTTTTCCAGTCCTGCTTTTCTCATTTGTCTGTCATTTTCAGAAATAAGCTTAATACCCATAAGAAATCATGTTAGTGTTGGTGACTTGAACAGAGAATGTAGCTGAATGACACCCGTTTGGCAATTTGTATTTTGAAGTCACGTTTGGAAATACAGAATTTTTTTTTTAAGCTTAACAAATATTATGATTGAAAATTGCTGTAAGAAAATCTATGGTCAAATACACCTTTCTTTTAATACATTGAAACTGATGATTAAAAGATTGTATCACTTCTAATTCTCTCTCATGACAGCAGGCCCAGCAATTTGTTTCACTTTTATTTTCAGCCCCTTCTTAGTTCCTTCGTACAGGTAGATACAAAATAGCTGATTGGACAGGTTGTATGGGAAGCGCACTGAGCATGTCTGGCACACTGGGAGAGGGAGAGATGAAGAAATAAAGATTTTACTTAAAGGGCATGTACCCACTACTGGCTGCACTTTGTAGTGTAAAAATAATCCTTACCTTACATCTCTGCTCCTTATGGTTCTCCTGTAGTGCCTGTCCAAACTCCAGGAAACTGCGGAGAAGTAGCTGTCTTCCTTTTTTAAAAGGTTTCTGCCTCCCCCGTGTACTCTTAAAGGAAAGTGGCAAGTGCAGGGAAGCCCCCACCCCTCTCTCCGGATCCTACCCTGGCTGCCCTTCTTCTAATGTTGGCCATACCTTCCTACACCCAACTGCTAAATTAGAAAAAAGAATCACAACTGTACTTGCAGCTCCTCTCTCCCGTGGCATTCTCTATTGCCAACAGCCAATCTCAGCCAATCACAGACGCGGCTGCCAGTCTGGCTGCCTGCTTGTAGTTCCGGCAAGCAGGGAGCTGGATCAGAACACCACAGGATTGAAGAGCTGTAAGTACAGTTGTGATTCTTTTTTTACACATCCAATATATTGGTTGGGGGTAGGAAGGGATGGGCAACATTATAATTAATAAATAGAGGGTGGAGATAAACTCTAATTGGCACAGGCGTGTCTTTGGCTAGAAACTATTTATTAAAAGTGATATGTTATTTTATTATGAAATTTCTGGACGTTGGCAGCATTTGGAAACTCACCAGACCTCAAGACACTAAGAAAACAAAAATGGCAATGTAAATTTCTTTTCTAATGCCCTTTTTAGTTCCCTTGCAGCAGCATCATGGCCAAGGCAGATGATGTCACTGCCAATGGCTGACTGCTGCTGACCAGGCTGCCTCCTTTGCACGTGTGCAAGCATGTACAGTTTTAGGAGGAGGAACCTTGGGAGGGGGGCAAATACTAATCTTAATATCTTTCTTCAGGTATGTCAGACAGTTAAGTAGCTTTTTGTGGTCTTAGGGTTTTCAGGGTAGAAAAGGTAAGTATAGATTTTTAAAGGGTATCTTTACTCTAAAAAATACAATTTTCAAAAATAGTACCTTTAGATACAGCAAGATTCAGCTCCTCCGAAACTTTTTCAGATTTTAAATCTGAGCTGTAGATTCTGAGAAATCATCATTTTAATCACAGCATTTACAGGGAAAGACCTGTCACTCCAGAAGCAGAAATTATAATATGTAACCTAGGCTTGACAGCTTTGCCTTCCTGCCAGCACACTTTCTGCAATATTTAAGAGAATCAGCAGAGGAAAGACAGCAGGGGGGAGGGAGGGGTAGATGTGTAATCAGAGCAGTGTCCATGGTGAGGCTGTGCAGAACACATAAGTGTCGCAGACACTAAAAGATGGCAGTGAGTAAGGGAGGTTGGGGGGAATTAGGAGTACTCACTAAACATTAATAATTTAATGACAAAGCAAGCACAGATAAACACAGATGTGAGTACCATCATTTTACTTGTCTCAAATTGTAGTTTCAGAAAACGTAAAGTTGTTTCAGTGAGTATAGTGACCCTTTAACATATGCTCTAGCCTTCACACACAAACGGAGATTCAATAAAAATGGTGCTAATTTCAGAAGTTAGCTTTCAAATGTTAAGATCTGATTGGTTGAAGCAAAATTAGCACCATTTTTAAGGATAAGAACTTTTATTGAATCTCCATGAAAATATCTGATTTTTTCTACATTACCCAGCTACTCTAAAGATATTCCAACAATGCAGAAAGACCTACTCCCCAGAAGAGGCAGAGTACTACCTAGGGAAATCTTTCCAAAGACTGCAAGATCAATCACCTTCAGAACGTTTATTATCACAGATCCATCCTGATCTCGGATTACAGGATCTCACTTTATTATTACATTTATAGGTAAAATACATTGTATCTGTAACACATACCTTGATATGTCTGAGGAAACTGTATGTATGCTAATAGATAAGAGAAAACGTGTTTCTCGTTTACAAGGGTTGGAATACTGTTTATCACAATGGGTTGCCATAGCCTATTTAAATTCCATACAAGTATTCAAAGGGACTATTGTTATATTTAACTCTCCATTTCAACAGCCTCCTTGGTGGGTATACAGGTGAAGAAAGATATCACAACATAGGACACCATAGTTTCTTCTGCTCAGAGTAAAAAATCTTAAATCTTGTTAGTGAAATGGCCCTAAGATGTTGGCTAGGAATTATGCCACCTTGTATGTTACAGAGTTGATGCTGCTGACTATAAGTCTTAGTGGGTCCCCTTCCTTGCGTAACTTCGGGAGTGCATATATAAATAGATATGCCTCACCAGGGTAGAGGCAATGATCCATTGCTTGATCAATGGCTTTATCCTTTTGAAGCTGTTGTAGTAAGTCTATGACCTTTTTCTTGTAGCGGCCAGGGGAGCAGGGGGAGCAACCACAGGAGGGCTCGGGAGAAAAGGGGCCCCATCTTCTTATTTTTCCTATGACAGATATAGCCTCCACCCATAAAACCACTGTGGATGAAGCACGGATATGGGCCCATCATACTTTTGCAGTGGGGCCCAGTGATTCCTAGTTACGCCGCTGTTCAAATATGCTTCTACTTTTCACAAGTCTCCCAGACCTCATGATGCACTTTCCCCCTTGGCAGACCAATTGAGGATTCCGACCGGTCAGCCTGGAGGTAGTACTGTCAGTTGCGGCAACCGGTCAGCCTGGAGGTAGTACTGTCAGTTGCGGCACAAGCAGCCGCGTCCGACAGTTAGCCATAACCGATCGTGTGGTTCTTAGAGGGCTACATGATCGGTCATAGTTTTCCGACCTGTCCAATTGTGCTTTCGTCTGATTCGGACAAAAGAATGGTCGGTGATCGGTCGTACTGTCTGAAACACTGAAATGTCGGTCAGTCGGGCCGAATTATTGTATGGTGTGTACCCAGCTTAACTGACCTTACACAGATGTTATCTTTTGCCCCCATTTAGTATATGGGGCCCAGGAATGTGGATTGATAATCTTTTTTTGTTTGTTCTAATGTTTTGGTCAGATCTGTAGCACTTCTATTGTATGTTATAATGATATTGCCATAGGAGTGCTCCCACAGCCCCCCTTTCTCTTCTCTGCAGGAAGATAGACCAAGCTTCCATGTGGTAGTAGCACCCCCAACACATCCCTTTAATTGGAGGTTTTACACCTTGAGTACTAAGCATTGGATGAGAGGCCTCTTCCCTCCTTGTTAAAAGCCAGTAGACGGGGGGATGTGATAGCCTTTAATACTAATACAATGAAAGGTCAGGGAGACAACCTTCCCACAAAAATGCACCAAGCAGGGAGTGTCAGCCCAGTTAAATGACCCAAAGTAATTTGTTAGGACCTTCCATACTCGGGTTACCTTGACGTGGTTGGAAGGCTTTTCACTTTTATGCATAAAATTGTAACTAAAACCCCCATGTTTTTACTGTTTGCACTAGCATAGATATTATGGTATATGGGGCCCAGGAATGTGCATTGATCATCTCTTTTTTGTTCTAATGTTTTGGTCAGATCAGTAGCACTTCTACTATATGTTATAATAATGTTGCCATAGGAGTGCTCCCATAGCCCCCCTTCCTATCTTTTGCCCCCATGCCTGGCAATGGTTGTCATAAATAAAACAGTAAATACAAATATAATGATCACAGGTAGTAATAAAAGAATTAGTAAAAGTTAAACAAAGCTGTCAGACAAACTTCACCTATAGTGTCAATGGAGGGTCTGGTATAAATTATTGGGTTTGGGTGGTTTTGAGGAATTTGTTCTGATTAATTCTACATGACATTTAGATTAGAAACACAGTGACACATAAAGTTTAGGTCTTCGTAGAGTCCAGAGACCCAGAGTTTACATTCCTATTGTAACCTCTCCTTTTGGGTTCTAAAATTTCCCATGAGCACCGTGACTTTTAGGTCTTTCAGGCTGTGCCCTTGACTGCAGAAATGGGCACCCACAGGGACATCTCGTTTATTGTTGATGCTAGAATCTATGAGAGTTCATCCTCTGCCTCAGGGTTTGTCCAGTTTCTCCTACATATAATCCTTAGGGGCACCTAGTACATAAAATCAGGTATACTACATTTGATGATTTGCAGGAGAAAGTTCCCTTTATTTCAAACCAATGTTGGGAACCTGGTATTGGTATCCTGTCTCCAGTGTGGATGTACTTGCAGGTTTCACACTTTTTTCTGCAAACAGGGAGATGTTCCATTTTGTTCGAGCCTGTTAGCGAACGTCTTACAATCAGTTGTTTTAAATTGGGTTGTCGATAAGCTAAGAGAGGGGAGTCTGGGAATATTTCTAGTAGTCTGTCGTCTTTTTGTAAAATGGGTTAGAGTTTCTTGGCTATCTTTCTGATTATATCCATGTGGAGGTGGTATGTAACAACCTGTGGGGTACGGTTCTCCTTTTGGGTCTGTTGGTATTGTAGCAGGTTGGTTCTTGTTGTGTTTCTGTAGCTGACCAACTGTATCCTTGTTTTATAAAGTCCCTTTTAAGCTGTTCCAGGTGCATATTTCTGTCAGTAGAATCAGAGCAAATGCTGTTATATCTTATGCCCTGACTGTAGATAATGGAGTTGTTTATGTGTTTAAGGTAAAAACAGTCACTGGTGAGGTATGTGGGTCTGTCTGTAGGCTTGCGATAGATGGAAGTTTGTAATTTGTTTCCTTTAATCCATATTATGGAGTCCAGAGTTTAATTGTGGGGTGGAAATCATTGTATATTTGAAAAAAGTGCAGTAGGTCTTCTTTACTTGCTGTCCAGATGATCAGGATATCATCTATATAGCCAAAGTAGGCCATGGGTCTGATGGTATAGTGAAATGGGTATAATAATAGGTTGGGAGGGTACTTTTTTGTGGCTAAGTTTTGATCATTCCAATATACAATGTATACAATGGAAGAGGGATGCCTTTGACATTCCACATTTTGGGCATTATAGAGGAGAATAACACCATCTGGATTGGAAATCGCTGGTATGTCAAAAGCCCTGTATGCTCTATGTAATATTTAAATTGTGTTTCTTTCCATAACAGTAGTAGTAGCCATTGATGAAGTGAAGACATCTTGGATATAAAATAATACCTTTTATTGGCTAACTAAAATGATTGAAAATGCAACTTAGTTACAGCTACTGATCTGCTCTAGACTGTAAGCTCTCGGGCAGGGCCCTCCATCCTATTGTACCACAGTAATGCTGTACTATTGTACAATAGACAGGCCACAGGGTATGAAAAAGCATTACCCAAGTGGGTATAGGTGCATGTGTATAAAAAGTACCTAATCACAATACCAAAAAGAGATAAGTATACACAGCACACATAAATAAATGTAAAAGTGTATCTACACACCCTTAGTACCTAAGGCAATGACAGTGGAAAGTTATTAAAAACATCTAAAAAAGGTAATGTACAAATATATACGCACACCTCCAAAGTGGAAAGAAATGTTGTTAGTACAACCCTCCCTCAGTTTACAAGTTCCCTTAATCAAGTGCCCCAGTCACAAACTTATCTCTCCAGTCGAAGGGGTAAGTCAAGGTGAGTGAAGGTAACACCATGGGGGTAACAGCAGCACTGTTGTGCATAGGTCAGGAGGTTCCACAAAGAGGATTAGTAGCCATAGAAGAAAACGTTACGCCTCTACACGCCTCTTAATGCTGTAACTTACCACGCTGAATGCTGCTGGACCAGCACTTACATTTTTTTTTTTGCACTTTGTATTACTTGCACTACCCTTGTATGTAACATGTATGTTTTCCTTATGTATTTTAATGCAACTGTAAAGCGCCACGGAAGATGTTGGCGCTATATAAATCCACAATAATAATAATAATAATAATGGGACATTGACACTAGAGGTAAAGTGTGTCTGACCGTTTTGTTTAACCTTTACTAATTCTTTTATACTGTCTGTGATCATTGAATGTGTATTTACTGTTTTATTTATGACAGCCATTGACAGGCATTGAGGCAAAAGAGAACATCTGTGTAATGTCAGTTAAAGTTCGTACACACGCAAGATGTGCAGCCGAGCCATGACCCCCGAACCCCCAGGCAGATCAACGACCGAATGCATACACACAAATGTGATTCTCGGACAAAACATTTGTTGCAGGTAGTGGTCTGTGTTGGGGGTCATTGCTCGGTGTGTACACATGCGTGTATACGAGCCTTAAGTCTTTGTACTTGTATGTATAAAACAGTGTGCTTTACAAGATTCAGTATTGTATCATGCCTGAGGAAGAAGCCTAAGTGCTTGGAAAGCTTGCATTTTCAATCATTTTAGTTAGCCAATAAAAGGTATTATTTTATATCCAAGATGTCTTCACTTCATCAATGGCTAACACGGTACAATTCTCTACTACTACTGTTATGGAAAGAAACACAATTTAAATATTACATAGAGCATACAGGGCTTTTGACATACCAGGGATTTCCAATCCAGATGGTGTTATTCTCCTCTATAATGCCCAAAATGTGGAATGTCAAAGGCATCCCTCTTCCATTGTATACATTGTATATTGGAATGATCAAAACTTAGCCACAAAAAAGTACCCTCCCAACCTATTATTATACCCATTTCACTACACCCAACCCAGAGACTCACCCACAACAAGGGAAAACCCCATAAACACGGAATTAAACCCACAGGAATGTGTTGGGGCACTCTCAAAGAGAGACTATCTCCCCTAATACTATTGGCTACAAGGAGAGCAATAATGCGGCACTGGCTTAATCAAAATACACCACACTTAAAGACATTATCCAAAACCGTAGTGGACTAATGTACATAGAAAGGCTGGATACAGAATATAATGTTCGAAACGAAACAGAAACCTGGAAAAACCTTATTTAAATAACGTGTTCAGATAATAGAATAGCAGAAATCATGAAGGCCTTCTGATACCGTTCACACAACGGTTCTGTAATGCTGATCAACAGAACAGTTTAGAGAGATTGAAATTATAGGACTGGAAATGTGATGTACTGTATAAGGCCAAACAGAAAAAAGTTTACCCAAGCACACCAGACCTGGCAATTTCCTTTATTAGGTAGGTTCAATCCTCCTAAACCTCTACCCACGGGTTAGCACAGTTCAATATATAAAACCAAATGGAGGAGAACACTACATATCAGTGTATTTATTTGCAAACATAAAATGTTTCAGTGGATATGTCGTCCCCTTCCTCAGGTAAGGGCCAACCTCAAGATATCTGACAACAATATTTACAGAATGGTTCATGCCTTTATTATGGTATAATTTCTAAGATGTGGTGGTTTATAGAAGTTTAGTTTAATTCATGCATCATATGTTATATATTTACCTGTGTTGAAAATACTATACAGGCAATATTGCTTATATAACTTTATAAGATTACTTTGTAGAATTCCACTAACTGCTGTAATACATTGTGATGGGGGAGGGTCATATAGTTTTTTCTATATGAAAACTGACCTATTGTATTTCTGAAATGGATATTTTATTCTATGGACACTTGTGACCCGAGCATTAAACAAAATTATTAACACTTGTGGGTGTCATCTAGTTTACTCTGGACCCAATGTAGACTGAATTTCCCAACAGGGTGCATCATAACCACAAACAACACTGAACTTTACTAACTGGGCATTGTTTTTCCTTTATTTGAAAAATAAATCAATGCTCTAAATCTGTCAGGTTTTTTGAAGGCTTGCAGCTGGACGTGTTTCCCATCCTCTTTTTGAATGAATGCCAGGAAAATACTTCACATGAAATACTTCCACTGCATAGTGACAAGTTAAGATCTGCAACAGAAACACAAACATTTCTGAACACCCCTTATAAGAAAATAAGGGAGGTCAAAAATGCAAAATAACAATACCTGAATTCCAAGATCCCAAACACCTCATGGTGTCTACTGCACTTGCCTGTTTTACTCCAGTTCTGACCTTGCATTACGCCAGACAGATACCTAAGTATTTTGACTGCTTGTGACACATATGTTCACTATAGAGGCCCTCTCTTCTCCTTATTACTCAGTTCACCATTACTATTATAACCTTATTATCTGATGTACTTGACACACATGAAGATTGTATATATGTTTTTAATTGCTTTTAACACACTGTGAGAGTTATATTGATGTATCCCTACTTCTAATAAAGGATTTTTATACTTTGTTAGTGTGCAGGACTTTTTTAGGGATCTTTTCTGCCTATATTTCATATGTTATGTCATTATCCCTACATAGCACCTAACCATTACCTACCTACACTACTTACTAGTGCCCTGTCTGCCTTCATTCTAAACACCTCATTGTTGAGGGACATGGTTCCCTAGCAGAGTTTATCCTGCAAGGAATGGACTGATTGAGTAAGACTACTTTATTTTAGTGATAAGTTACATGGGCCTTATTGCTTCAGCAGCATCCATTTCAGAGCAGAAGGCAAGTCTGCTGGGTACCAGTGAGATTTTTCTTCTTCTGTCTGTCAGCTTTGCTTTTATTGGCTAATGTCTTTTCCATTTCAATCCCCACTATTTCCTAAAAATATTACAGGAATATATGTTAGTTTTCTTCCAAACCTGTTTTCGGTGAAAGTTCAACACAATTTTGATATTTTTTGAGGTTTCAAACTATTGGGACCATTGAAATTCAAAACATTGCACTTATCCATGAACCCACCAAAAAAACGTTTTTACATTTACTGTATGGTTTTGATTTTGTTTTTGATTTTTGTATTTCAACATACCTGAACCAATGAATTTTTTCTTTCCACCTTATCCATGTAAAGGTTAATGTAAAGGTTAATTAAAATGGGGATGCTGGGTAACCCATGATGCAACCATAAATAAAATAAATTGTCCTTGTACTAGGAGTTGGTCTAACAAGGAACTTACTGTGCTTGGCCAGGATTTAGGAATAAGACACCATAGTTTCCTTTTCCTTTAGTTTTAGCTTATGGGCTTTGTTGACAATGCCTTTAGAGTTTCAGATGTGATTTACGGCGTTAGCAACCAGAGGGACAAAGACAGTAGCCAGTGGCCCACACCACCCATGACAGCGGGGGGCACAGGGACTAAGAGGACCCGCGATCAGCGGTACTAAACTGCTGCCGGTCTGGTACTGGTGCTTTAAACAGCTGATTGCACGCACCTTTACTACATACGCACAATCAGCTGTTTAAAAACAGCTGATCACTGCTTTCTACATAACTTGCCCACACTGTTGAGAGTTGGGGGGTGTTAAAAGCCTGTCCACAAAACTTGCAGGGGGGTCGGCCCCTGCAGTTTCGCTAGGGACAGTAGCCAGATATTATAGCAATGTTATAAATCACCTAGTCTGAGGGAGCATGTCTTTATTGAGGATTTACTGTGCTTTACTGCCTATGTGGAGGTCTGGTACCGCTACATAGACAACATCTTTTTTCTGTGGAGCGGTAGCAGACAGCTACTCTGCAACTTCATTGGGATCCTGAACAGTACTGCACTTAATATTTTTCTGACACATAAAATATCTACCTCCAGTTTGGAGTTCCTTGATGTAACTATCACGCTACAGGGCAACAAACTTAACACATCATTATTTCAAAAACCTACAGCATCTAACTCTTTGTTACATTTTAACAGTGCTCACCCATTGCCACTCAAAAAATCCATCCCTAGAAATCAATTTTTGAGGCTTCGCAGGAACTGCTCCCTAGATATTGACTATCACAAAGCATCGAAAGACCTTGCAGATAGATTACATGCGAGGGGATATCCTAAGGGATTAACCACACAAGAATGTACAAAAGTAGGACGACTCTCCCAGAATGAGCTACTCCGGCCCAAACAAACCAACAATACCACTGAGGTGATTAGGTATATTACTACATATGGCAGGGAGTGGGACAGTCTGAGGGGTGCACTTGAGAGATCTTGGCACATCATTAAGAATGATAAAACAATTGGTCGTTTTCTTACAGACAAGCCCTCAATCACAGCAAGAAAAAACAAAAGCCTGGCGGATATGCTGACCCATAGCCATTACACGAGATCTGACAATACACGTACCAGTGGCATAAGACTTAAAGGGACTTTCCCATGTGGATACTGTACTTGTTGCCAATTTATGCACAAGGCTACTTAGGTACGTGACTCTTTTGGATGGGACAGCTTCCCCCTACATCATTACTTTAACTGCAAGACAACTGGTATTGTTTATGCGATACAGTGCCCATGTGGGCTGTTATTTGTGGGAAACCCTGCCAGAAATACAAAAATAGATTAACCAAACATATCTCAGATATAAGACTAGCCCAGACATGAAGACTTGGAGGCACCACACTTACAACTATTGCGAGACATTTTTTGACAGCCCATGACGGCTCATATAAAGATCTAAAGACCTTCGGTCTAGAAAAGGTTTCCATTAATATACGGGGAGGGGATTTGGACAAAAAACTTCTTTGCCAGGAAGCGAGATGGATTTATCTCCTTAAGACCATATACCCTGGTGGACTTAATGAATCCCTTGACTTTACACCTTTTCTATGATATGGTTACTGATCTGCTACAAGTTGAACCTTCTCCCCTTACTTTATTTTATTTGACATATTATTTTATTTGTTGAACTTTGATTACCTACCTTATAGATATCTCCTATGGAATGTCATACTTCGACCTGGAGAAATAGTCATTGGAAAGTACAACCTTACAACTCTATCTTCACTTTGGCAAAATCAAACCTCCTCTACTCTAATTACATCAATTTCTATTATGATCTATACCTTACTGACTGGATTTCCCTTACTCATTACCTCATTATTCCACATCTGGATGAATCCCCTATCACAAGCATCAAGATTACATCATCATCTTTGAAGAAATTGGATACTTCAAACATTGACTCACACTTGTCCCTCATATCTGCTTACCATCACTATGAGGATTTAACCAACTTTTTGAGGGGGGACCAAGTTTGTCCAAATAATGTTTCAAGGTTTCCTCAAGTCTCCCCATTCTTTGTGGTCTATATGTGCCTTCACACACCTATTTAATTGCTTTGTGGATGTACATGGCATGATTGCCCCATGCATTTTTGGTCCTATTTGCTGCTTATGTACGGATCCTCTATATATATATCATTATTCTCCGGACTGATTAGCCGGGGATGACAATCGCGTCCCCACTGGATATTCTAACAGCAAATCACTGATTAAGGACAATATTGGCTCTAGACAGATTGCGATAGATGCATATGTTTACTATAGAATGCTACCTATATCCCTTCATATTGCTGTCTACTGTCTATGGAATATACGGTGATGGACAATAACGTCTTTATAAGCATCACGCTATATATAACCTGTCACTTATAATTAAGAATATCGGATAATTTATTTGCTACTTTTGGGATTAACTTTGTTCTCTGTATATATATCTGATTATACTATGCACCACTTGGGTATTTTATGTGTAATGTATTGAATATTTGTGTGTAACTTTAATTGCATCTGATTGGCCTTGATGTGTTGTGGGAGTGACCATCGACTGACTGACTATATGCTAACTCTACCGCTCTATATCCTGACTGGCCTATGTATCCCATTATGTTTGCTGTTTTTGCTACTTGTTGGTGCGCACGTTACGTCACGTGTTTACGTCGACGCAATTACATTATTGCGCCGACATCGGCGGCCTTTAAATGGTGGTACACATCTCCATAAGACACGCACGCTGTTGAGAAAGCCCTAGTCTAGGGCGAAACGTGTCTGGCGTCCTGTGGGTCATCTACCCAGTTCCCTGGCTGAGCCCTCTTGTCCCTGAAACCTTTCATATCGACTGACCACTATGACCACTATGACCTGACTGTTTTCGGAAACAGATAAGTGTATGGCATTTGAATATGGCGTTCTATATTTCATTACTTGCTGTGTTTTTTCAGTGATGGAGGGCTGCACATGCACTAGACACTTTGTATTTATAAGTCAGGGAGCTAGTGTTATTTATATGTATATATTTTGTACCTTTTAAGTGTTTTTAATGTGTTTGCATATTATACCCCAATCTGTCTCTTTAATAAAGGGTTGTACATAGTTTGTATATTCTGTTTGCGGTACCTTCTTTTTCTTTCGTTATTTTTATATACCGTACTTGTCTGACTCTGGTACCTGCACCTGAGCTCACCTGAGCATAATTTAGATGATTGATTAGGTCCTGTGCCTCAACACACGTTATAGTTATTTTTTACCTAGTCTGTACAGGCATGGTATAGGTTTTCCAGGGTCTTGATGGTGGTACAAGTTTCAATCTTTTTTTCTTAAAAATGCTGAAGGGTTTTTAGCTAGGTTTATAGGTTTTTTATTACTCCAGTTATGTCACTTGGACAATTAACATTCCCCCCATATGCAGAACTGTGGCAGGGTTGAAAAAGTGCTGTATAGCAAGAATGCTAATTGTTTATTCTTAGCAATTTCCAAAATGCAAAGGAGCCAACGAAAAAAAAACATGTAAATCAAATCAATATTTGGTGTGACTACTATTTCTCGAAGTCAGAGGGGCATATTTATAAAGGGGCGAAAATAGAGCCCAAAAATGACCGCCGCACATTGCCTGGCATCGGCGACCTCAGTGGGGTTGGTGTTGCCAGCCCGAAGACGTCGCGACGGATCAAGATGCTGGCAACTTCGGCCTCGTTGAGGTTGCTGGCGCAGGGGTACCTCTCGGGGGTCGGCAGCCTCAGACGAGCTGGTGTCGCCAGGGCTGGAAGAAAGAAGACGCCGCCCAAGGGCTCTTCTAAGAGCCGCTCACTGGGGGTCCCAGTTTGGGCTGCGGGACCTCCGCCAAAGGCACTTCTCAGTGTCGCAAGGACCCTTAAAAGGGCCAGGGAGGGGGGTCCCGGAGCCCCCTGCCCTCCCCGCCAGCGGTGGGGCAGGGGGCTTAGAGGGGTTGCTAGGGAGGGGGTGCACGGTAAGTGGCCGCCACGAGTGGGGTTGGGGTTAGGAGGGGCTGCTGGGAAATGGCGGCGGGTGGTTGCCGCGGGGGGCGAGGGTGGGCGTATGCCCACGCCCTCACTGTAGGAGGCAAGGGTGAGGTGGGCGAATGCCCCACCGTGCCACTTCGCAGCGGCGACCACCTGTGGCGAGGTGTGCGTGCCTCCCGGGGCAGGTGCGAACACCCGCCGTGATCCAGGGGGAATCTCGGCCATTTTCGCCACCTTCAAGGTGGCGAAGTAATACAGCCGAGATTAGCGATGCGTAACGCTGCTTTATAAATAAAAGCGGTGGTAACTGTTCAGATAGGCGCGAAAAGTTAATGATTCATTAATGATTCATTAACTTTTCGCAGCCGTTTTCCACCCATTTATAAATCGCGGAAAACGCAATTTTTGCGAAAATGTCGGGAATAACGGCTGCGGAAAGTTAACGAACCTTTATAAATATGCCCCAGAGAGTTTGCAGGCTAATAGTCAAGTATATAATTAACCATGAATACAGGTGCTAATGATCAGCATTTTCATAGTCATTAACTAAACCAAAAAAAGCTGTTGATGAGGCTTAAAACTGGGTAAGGTAAGAAAAAGTTAAACTCTTCATATTATCTGAAACACACTGATCCCAAAATACCCGGGTAATCTACACCCCTTAAAGACTTCTTTTTTTGTTTTTTTTTAAATATGTGTTTCTACAGAGACTAAGGCTGAGGCCACAATACAACACCAAACTGATGCATGTTTCTGTCCACTTTTGCCATCAGCTTGTGTCCACTTGTCTCTACTTTTACATGCGGTTGCATGAAATGAAAATCGCATGTCATGTTGATTGTATCCGCTTCTTTCCGCTTCTTTCCTCTTCTGTCTGCTTTCTTATGCGCTTCCATAGACTTATATTAATTGCGATTTTGTCAAAAACGGACCAAAATTGTTGATCGCGTGCATTCTAAAATTACAACGGATTGCAGTGCACAGTGGGGCCCACTTCCCGTGATTAGCATCATAAATAAGATGGAATTGCAGATCCCTAAGCACATACGGTTTGCAAAACCCAGCAACAATGCGCTAGCCCTAAAATATGAAACAGAATAAAATAAAATGACCTTAGTCTATTTAATCCTACTGAATAGTATAGTATAGTATAGTATTCGAGGTTGAATAAAGACCTATGTCCATTCAGTCCAACCTACTCAGCAATACGCACATTTCCTGCCAAACTGTTGATCCAGAGAAAGGCACAAAAACCCCACCAGCATAATGAAGGGGGGGAAAATTCCTTCCTTTAAGTGGCAGTCTGAAATATTCATGCATATTCTCTACTTTATGTATCAATACCAGTAACCTGCAGCATTCCTTGTTTTTAGAAACTCATCCAGCTTTTTTTTTTTAACTATCCAATGAACCTGCCATCACCACATCCAATGGAAGACAGTTCCACAGTTTTACCGTTCTACAGTGAAAAACCCTTTCCGAATTTGCGTGTCCTCTTACATGTTCTATTGGTGAACTGACAGTGCCTCAGACAGTGTATTGTATGGCCCATTAATGTATTTATACAAAGTTATCCTATCCCCACGCAATCGCCTTTTCTCTGGTGTACATAATTGTAACTTATCCAATATTCAAGCTCCCCCATTCCCTTTATTACTTTTGTTGCCCTTCTCTGAACCCTTTTCATTTCCAAGATGTCCTTCTTGTACACAGGATTCCAAAATTGCTTTGTTAAGAGGGAGAATAACATTTTCCTCCCTTGAATCCATAGACAATACCATGCTGGATCTGGCTGTTGTCGCCTGGCACTGCTTGCTACCTTTACGTTTGTTTTCCACCAATACTACAAGATCCTTTTGCAACAGGGATTCACTTAATTGCCATTTATAGAATATGCAACACACCGATCGAGTCGAAAATGCATCACCTTACATTTATCAACATTGAATCTTATCTGCCACTTAGCATCCCAATGTGACAATCTATTCAGATCCACCTGCAACAATTGCACATCCTCTGTATCTTTTAATGGTTTTGTGTATTTGCGCTAAATTTCCCAACAGTCAGATATTATAGCTGTAAGAATATGTGTATCCATTACACCCAGATAAGGCAATGTATCTATAAATTATGTGCACATCTTAACATCAAGCCATGTATTATAGTATTAAAGTTAAATTATAGTATTAAAGGGCATGTCCACCCCCAAAACTATAACCCCCCCCCAGTATGGCCTGGCCCCATCTGTAGTGTAGTTTAATACTTACCTCACATTCCAGCTCCATAGGTTCTCCTGTAGTCCCCCCCCAAAGTCCCAAAAACTGCCCACCAGGAGGATAGCAGAGTCCAATAGGACTCTGCCTCCTATCTGGCCTCCTGGAGAAGTTTGGCATGCGTACTGCAGCCCTTTCTCCCCTCCCTCCCCCTCCCTCTCCCTCCCGTTTTGCGATCCCTCCCCTAGCGTAAAATCCTTTCCATATAATATTCCCCCTGTCCCCCCAGCCCCAACCGCTATATTTTTATTATTAGAAAGTGCCCCAAACATTACTCACCTTCCCTCTTTCCTCCGCCGCACTGAACTCCCGGCAGCCGTGTCCGTGATTGGCTGAGCGGCAGCCAATCACAGACGCGACTGCCGGTCCCGCCCCTCTGCGTGCATTTTCTCTCAAGCAGAGGGCCTGGCAGTGCGGCGGAGGAAAGAGGGAAGGTAAGTAAAGTTTGGGGCACTTTCTAATAATAAAAATATAATACATAGTGTGATTTTTATAATGGGAGCTGCAGTGGTATATATCCATTTCTTATATTTCTTATATCCCATACTCCGCCCATTCCAGTGTTCATGCTGGACAATGACTCAGCATTTTTTGCCGTGTTTAACTTCACTAACAGAACCTGCTGGAGCTGCTTCCTGTCACTTCATAAACCAATGTCTCTCTCCTCCTCCACAAATTGTTAAACTGCATAGATGCTGGGATGGGATGTTCCTTCTACTGGGTTTAAGTTACAGAAGGTAGCTTGGGGGATTTTAGGTGGAAATAGGGACAAGGCTAAAAATTTAAAATGTGAATGGGGTGAAGGAATCCAACTTATGTATTATAAGAAATAATGCGCCCCTTCACATTATAATATAAGGACATTACGCCACCTCGGAGTTCCCTGTCCTCTATATGGTCAGGGAACTCCTCGGTGGCGTAATATCCTTATATTACACTGTAAGGGGCGCATTATCCCTTATATAGCGGTTGGGGCTGGGGGGACAGGGGGAATATTATATTAAAAAAGGGTGGACATGGCCTTTAAAGTTAAATATAGTTGTCCATCTTAATTACATTTTTATTGCTATTAAACTCTTCTTTAATATCCTTATTTACTGTAAATAGCAGAGGCTCTGAGGCCTTGTACGTCCTGTATTAGCAGGGAGACATCTAACGTCACCTCATCCATTTTAGAATTGAAGGTAGCCTGACAGAGAGTGATGGCTTCCAGAACTTTATTAGTAGTTGGGGGTGGAGGCTCCTGCACAGAGACTGGTTCTTTCTGAGTTTCTACTGTATGGGGGATTAGGCTTCCATCTTCCTCCTCTTGGTGCTGATTTTTCCCAGCTTGGATACAACCTTCTGAGGCCGAATACCGTATAAGTGCGCTAGAGGACATCATGCACCATTGCAACAAACAAGTGACTGATACCAGACCACCATAAAAAACTTTTACTCAACATTACAACCTGGCTTCGTCGAAAAACAATCTTCACTTCGTGGGCATACCTGAAAGGTCAGAGGGCTCTGACCCCAACACTTTTATAGAAAGACTCCTTGCTTGATACCCATGGCAAAGATAAATTCTCTACCACATTCGTAGTGGAACGCGCTCATTGCATATCGCCAAAACCACCACCACCCGGCATCCCACCAAGAACATTTATTGCAAAGCTTTATTGCATCTCTATATACCCTGACTTTTCTACGGAGATCACAAAAACAGCGTGCAAAACAAGCTAAAAAATTATACACAGCAAAACTAACAACAGAGGGAGATCAGACACATTTCTATACCACACCAGACGAGGTGTCAGCATGGCTGGATGGCATGGAAAGATCCACAACTGCAGGCTGTTCTCCCCTCCACCCTTAAAACCACAGTTCTCTCACTTGCTGAACTTAGAATAATCAGCTCCTGCAAGACACTGATGGACTTACTTTCAGCTAAGTAATATATACAAAATAAAAACCAGAAGAGAGACAATAAGAAAATACTTTATTAACCTATCTATACTAAAATTGTTCCTTCTCCTAGTACCCCTCCCCCAAACCATGTAATAATCATAAGGTTAACTCATGGAGAATCGGCCTTTGAATTTAACTCTCCGTATGCCCCATAAATATGTAATCACACTGTTAGAATCTGTTACAATGTGGAGCCCCACTATAAAACCATAACCCAAGTTCTCTCCCTCCTAGCTTGGTTTCTAGCGAAATCGCTCCACTATATATGATACTATAATATAACTGTTTGAACTGTTCTTATAATTTAAGAATATAGATTTATTAAGTTATTTAAAGTTTAAGGAAAAATGTTTACACCCATGTTGGGATGTAAAGCCAGGATAATAAGGGGAACTATTACTGCAATTCAAAAGGTTATGGTTGTTGAAACTTAAATTAATACAAATAAGAATGTTTATAATTTCTTCGTATATACAGTACAGTTTCAGACCAGCCACCATCATATGTCTACACCCTTAAATGAAATTTTTAGTATGGAATGTACGAGGCCTGCAAAACAAGATAAAACATTCCGCTGTTTTCCAATATTTAAAAACTCCCAAAGCACAAATAATAGTGCTCACTGAGACACATCTAGAAGGCCAACAATCCCGCTCGCTTAAAAAACCATGGGTGGGCTGGTATTACCATTCTGATTTTACTACCTCCTCTAGAGGAGTTGCCCTATTGATAGCAAAATCTGTAGCTCTTGAGATACTATACCTGAGACTGGACCAAAAAGGAAAATATGTTTTTCTATACGGTACATTATATTCTAAACCCATTTTGCTACTAGCATGTTATACTCCGCCCCATTTCATTTGAGCGTAACACAAGATGGACTGGCCTTTATGGCAGAACATCCCTCTATCAACACGGTATAGCTAGGCGATTTCAACACAGTCCTAGATATATGATTAGATAAACAACACACCAAAAACTGGATCCCCCACCAAATCCAATAACACACTTTAGTAGACTCCTATCTAAAATACATGTGAAAGATGCTTGGAGACACAAATACCCTGAAAAAATTGGTATTCATGCTATATCAAGGGAAGACATGATATTATTATCTAAACCGTTAACAATATACCTAACGGACGTAGGCTATTCTACTAGAGTTTTGTCAGACCCGGCACTATGCTGGGTTACCCTAGATTGGGAAACCTCTCTCCCTCCTCCTGGATGGAAACTAAACCCATTTTGTCTACAATTGATAGAGGATGACCCAGACCTTACCCAGGAATGAGATGGTTTCTTTCTTTCCAATCAATATAAAGCTAACCAATTGATAGTATGAGAATCTATTAAGCTCCATGCCAGAATGATACTGACACAGGTGATTAATAATATGAAACACCATCCAACAAAGGCAGAAGAAATGGCCGTGAAAGCCCAAGATCAAGCAAATCTAAATTTTCAATCACATCCCAACTTGGAGTACGCCCAAATATTAAGCAACAAACCAGAATGACAGACAACCTCAAGCTTGATAAGGCAAAGAAAAAACTATTATTCCAAGCATCAATCATTATGAATTGGTGAAAAAATGTGGCAGGCTTTTAGCCTTTATGGCAACCAAGTGCACCAACCCCCTACAGTATAGCAAGTATTGGATCGCACACCATATATACATCCATCATGCTGGGTGCGTCATAGTCATTGCTGCTAAAGTTTGCAATGAGATACACAATTTCCAACAGGTCCACCGCACACCAGTCTTTAGTAGAGTGTAAATTTATTAGTCATCGTTTCGGTACCACAAAGGTACCTTTATCAAGACACAACTAAACTGTGGCTTGACAATGGTGCCTTTGTGGTACCGAAACGTTGACTGGTGTGTGGTGGATCTGTTGGAAACCCCCTACAGTAATCACAATAAAAATGATGGCACAATGGTAATACATCCCAAAGAAGTGGCAAACCACTTTGCCCAATCCTTTAAAAGCCTGTATTCCCCAGTCTCTCCCTACTCCATGACCCACACACAATATCTACAATTACATCCCTTAACAACTCTAAAAGTTTGTACACACGCAATATAAGCAGCCGAGCCACGACCTCTGACCGCTACCTGCAACGAACGGCCATTTCGGGCGAGAATCGTCTATGTGTATGCATTTGGTGTCGGGGGTCATATCTCGGTGTGCACTTTGTGCGTGTGTACAAGCCTTAACACCCACAAATGTCTGTATGATGGAGGCTCCAGTGACATTGAAATTAGATCAGCTATCAATTTTCTCTTTATATGATATTTTGTATCCCAGTGAGGGAGGGGGCATGTTCTTACCCCCCAAAACGTTGTGTATTTTCTGATGTGCGGTCACCAATAAAGTTGGACATTCACTTTTGGAGTGCAACCCTCAATTTTCTCTTTATATGATATTTTGTATCGCAGTGAGGGAGGGTACCTGAGGAGTCAGAACATATAATTGGTTAAAGTGCATAACAGGCACTAACCCCCGCTTTATCACAGTGGAAGCAAATTCCACTCTACCTTACAAAAAAATGATATATCAACACAGAGGTTACCCAACCAAATACACAAAGATATGGGTTAAATGGGAATCCTCCTTATTAACCTGCAATTATGGGTAAATAAAAAGTAGAAGAAAGGGGAAAATCTGTCATATACAATATGCAAATACTTACAGAATAAATAATTGACATGAAATATCTCATCAGATATTGAAAGCCTTAAGTTTAAAATTGCATTATTATTTTTTAAAGGGCATGTCCACCCTTTTAAAAAAAAATTTAGATGCGATAGGGCACCTTCCCCCAGCCCCAACCGCATCATTAGATTTTTCAGAAAGAGCCCCGATACTTACTTACCTTACCTCTTTCTCCTGCCGTTCAATCCTGGCCCTCTGCTTGCACTGAACTGCAAGCAGGGGGCGGACCGGCAGCCGCGTCCCTGATTGGCTGAGAGGCAGCCAATCACGGACCCGGCTGCCGGCAGTTCAGAACCCCGGGGGAAAGAGGTAAGGTAAGTAACTATCGGGTGAGTCTCTGTAAAATTTAATAATGCGGTTGGGGCTGGGGGAAGGCAACCTACTACTGGGGAAAGGGTTTTAATGGTAGAGGGAGGGCTTGCAAAACGGGAGGGAGAGGGAGGGGGGGAGGCCTGCAGTGCGCAGGACAAAATTCTCCCGGCGGAGAGACAGGAGGCAGTCGTATATGGGCTCTGCTATCCTCCTGGTGGACAGTTTTTCAGACTTTGGGGGGGGAATCCATGAGAACCATTTGGAGCTGGGATGTAAGGTAAGGATTTTATTACACTACAGATTGGGGCCAGTAGCCGGGGGGATTATAGCTTTGGGGGTGGACATGCCCTTTAATGTTTTATTCGAAATTGTTAATATGTTATGAAGTTAACCCCCAAAAGATAAATTGCTAATCTATCCAACCACCGTACTTACATATAATGTTCAACCAACAAAAGAACTTGGTGTCCCCATTGGATTATTTCTACATTATAAAAGAACTTGAGCACTAGACAAGATCTACTACAAAATATCTATAAACGACTTCTCAAGAGCTTCACATAAAATATATTTCATGAGGATATATCCTCATGAAATATCGCTCTGGGTAAATTTTCCTTTTGCTATTCAATATCACGTTGCGAATGTGGGTAAATCCCGGTAAGGGATTTATTCACTGTTGGAATTGAACTTCAGCTGAATCGCGAGTGTCCAATATGGATTTTAAGTCGCGCGATCCGGTATATATTTGCCCAGTGGGTAAGTCGGCCCAATTGTGTTCTGGACACAGAGCAATATGTAGAGCAGAGAAGAGCTCCTACAGGCTGCTAATATTTGGATTGTGTGAGGTATGCCACTCTGCAAACATAAACCTACAATAAATAGCCTGTCCTGCCTGAACAGCATACCGGTAACCTCACACAGTGAGAACATCCAGAATTCTACAGCTGGGAAGAACATTTTCTAAACAGCTGTAGAATTCTGGATGTTCTCACTGTGAGGTGAAACAGCAAAAATTTAACCCGCTGCATATTTATTATTTTTCTAACAATAGAGATTACTGTTATTTTCTTATTTATCGGAAAGCTATCCCAAACATATGTGCAAATATTTCATATATTTACATAATATTTAGATTTATAAGGGCAACTGGGTCTCTGAACAAGGTAAGATTAAATAAAAGTTTGCAGTCTTTTCTTTATAATGAGCCCTAAACCTCTGATTGCAGTCTGAGAAATGATTTTGTAGATAATGTTCCAACTTCCTGATTCCAGAAGCTTGAGTAACAACACCTGGCACTCTGCTACTCCCCTGTACCCGGGAGCAGAGCATGCTTACTTAAGACTTAAAGGGGCACTATACTGAAAAAATTACTTTGCCTCATCCAAATCTATAATTGAATACGTCAGTAGCAATTACTCTGATTTGCGTGTGTTGCTGCATGCCTTCAATCCAGCACACATTTTGTTTAGGAGCAGTATCCCCCCTCCCTCTTTTTTCCCACAAAACAACTGTCAAAACTCTGTCACCATTCCAGCTACAGTACAGTAGGGACACTCATTTACATGTTTTATGGTCATATATGTATGCAGAAATTACAACAAATTTCTAAGGCTGGGTACAAATGGGCAGATTTTTTTGGGCCAATCAACCGATACTTCCATGTATCGGTAGGATGAGATGTAAAATTTGCCACGGCTACCACCAAGCTCGGTCACCCATTCATCTGGATCATCGGACAAACAGGTGATTGGGCCTGTTGTTAAATAATGACTGATCTTTCAGTTCCCTATGGGACGACAGTCATTTGTCCCAGCCAAGCACTCGCTAGTAGCGAATGCTCAGTCAGCACAAATCGTCCCCTCACATGTACCCAGCCTTATAGATCGCTTTTAATTGTGCTGTGTAATCAGTACCAAAATTGTATGTGTATAGCCAGCTTTAGCCATACAGAGAACCTAGAAGGAACTGGTTGAGGTGGTAGAGGCTAGTGAAATGGTTGATGGTTCTTCCTAATATGGGTGACTTAAACATTTCTACAATGTTATTGTTTCATGTATTAGGGTTTCAAGTAGGCCAAACAGTTTGTAGTAAACTGTTTGGTAAAGTAGCTATAATGAAAAATGTATTGGTAATAATCTGTCACCAAAGACCTCTTGCATTCATGCCAGTTTCATCTTAAAACTGCTTTTACCTAAATTCAAAAAACAATGATCGACAATATGTTTTATTAACATGTTTTTTTCAACTCTCCTCCTCCTTTTAAGGATGCAACGGAACTGTACATTAAACTCTGATTAACTGTAAATTAAACTCTGCTGCGGAGGGTTTGGAAAAGTGGTTTCTTGATAGAGGCTACATTAAACAACTGCTAACTCGAAGCAGAAAGACGGCCTCTAATTTTACTCAGGATGCTCTCTTAAAACCTAAACCTAAAAAACAGACACAAGAGACAAATGAGGTTCATTTCATTACAAACGTTAATGACGAGATTGAGGTGATTAGAGACACCCTGAAAAGAAACTGGGATATACTTACCAACAATAAAATGTTCTCTGAGTTCCTAGGTAAAAAACCTTCAATAACAACTAAAAAGGCACAAAATTTAGGAAATAAGCTGTTGAAAAGACCTGGTTAGTCTGACTCCACCCTTGACTGACCCAGTTCCGTGGGTTTACTACCGACCTTCTATTTCTTCTGCTTTTCTCATTAATTCTCGTATATTCACGTTCTCCTTTAGTCTGTTCTTGACATCCTCCATCCATCCTGATTCGCTCCTGTTGATAATCCCGGGTTTCCCGGCCTTTGTTTGGATTCCTTGTGCCTCTAGTCCTGAGGGCATCCGTGTTCGTCTGGGTGCTAATTGCCTGGCGACAAGCGGAAGCTGGTCTAAAGGTGAAGCCAGCAGTGAAAATTAGGGAATCAGAACTGAGGGTAAAAGCCTGGGGTTTGTTGGCGCATCACAATGGCCAATTGTGTCATGCATTTGCCTTTAAAGGACAATTTCACCCTCATAAGAACGTCTTTTAGAAAGAATGGCCTCTTTAAAATATGTTGATATATCATAGTTTATCCTATGAAATCATTACTGTATGCCTGCTATGCTTCCGGAGGCCTCATGGAAACTGAGCAATTTAGAAACCTGTACTGAGCCTGTACTGAGCCTGGGAATGCTCAAAAGAGGCAGACAGGGGATTAGCATTCAGTCATTGGCTGTGATGTCAACTGTCAAATCCATAACTGACAGTTGCTAACTGGAAGAACCAGGAAGCAGAAAAAGGGAAAACAGGACATTGTGCAAGATTTTAGGTTAGACTTATATATATTTCAGATTTCAAACTATTACCGTTTAGGGTTTTGGGGCATGATTTACCTGTATATAAGTTTTCATTTTGGGTTTGGACTTTTTAAATTCCAAAGTCTGGCATCAGGGAGTAATGGTAGGCTTTCAAAAAAACAAGGATTAAATGGGGGGCCCCACAGACCCTACTCTCTGGAATTGCTTGTTTATGTTACTAGTTGTAGATCTAACTATTCATTGAGTTAGTTCTTTTCTTGGGTCTATCAGCCAAACGTGCCATTTTTGTCTTCTGAATCTGCTATTGGAATCTATTTTTATTTGGTTTAAGCTGTGTTTGAATGTCCCAATAAAGAAGATCCATACGTTTGTCAAGATAAATCCATATTAAACATTTTAGTTGACAGGCATCTATGGTCCTATCCTGTAAACTAAATCAAATGCTCCACTAGACGGTTTGCCCATATACATGTCAATAAAAAACCTAATGATATTTTGAACTAGAAATGTGCCATATAGCCTAGTAATGGTAGATCTAAAAAATAATAATAATTGGGGTGTGTCCAAGATGGCAGAGTTAGAGGACACAAGAATCGGAGCTCCCATACTTACCAACAATCTCTGATATTTAGTCCCTCCAGTACGGTCCCTGTTTGGCTGTTTGATTGCCTGACGCTGTTTAGCTATGGGCAAGCTAAAAGATTGGGAGAAAGAAAAGCGCGAGGCATTGCTAGCGGAGAAGCTTTCTAAGTTCGCACATACGCCAGTCAGTACGCCGGAGCACTCCTTGAGTGCACTGCCCAGGAACATTGGTTCAGCAGGGAGCAGCAAACGAAAAAGGCGCACCGGCCTTGAGCACTGGGGTAAGGGGAGCAGAAGCAGGTCATGAGGCAGAACCCTGATCCAGATAATGGGGAGATTAGCCTGGAGCCCACGCTCGCCCAACTGCAAGCCACGTTAATCCAGGCAATGTCTGAGGTAAAACATTCTTTGACGGGGCTGGTGGAAGAGGTAAGGAGTGATGTGAACTTGATCCGCCAGGACATGTCTAAATTTAGAACTAGACTTTTGGAAGCAGAAACACGTATCTTTTCCCTAGAGGATAAAGTAACACGTATAACAGGAGAATATCCCACTATGCAAAATCAAATTACCCTTTATAAGGAACGCATTGAGGATTTTGAGAATCACATGTGGTGACAAAATATTAGACTTTTGGGGTTCCCTGAAAGAGTGGAAGGAAGTAATATTGAAAAATTTATTGAAGATTGGCTGGTGTCTACTGCTGTGTTTATGGTGGAGAGAGCACATAGAGTTCCAATGCGTCAACTACCTCCAGGTGCCAGACCCCGTCCTATAATTGCCAGGTTATTGTGTGCTAAAGACAGAGACCTAATTTTGCAGACAGCTAGGAAGAAGGGCCCTTCATGTTTGAAGGGTCCCAAGTGGCAATTTACCCAGACTTTTCTAATGAAGTACAGAAGAAGCGACAACATTTGTATCAGCTAAGCAGAGGTTAAGGAAAGCTAATGTGGAATATCCAGCAAAATTAAGAATAAACAAAGAAGGAAACTCATTATTATTTTCTGATCCAAAAGAACTGTTGAACTGGTTAGACATTAACGGAATCCCATGAAATATATCTATATGCATCATATATAGATGAACTGAGTAAATTTAATCATATAGGATTATATATATATAAGTAATTATAAGTTGATTTGTAATGCATAATTAATAGTTGATTCGCCTTAAATTAATTAATTTGTGATTAACTTGGGAGAGGTGGTAGGAATTAGTTAAACCATGAATTATGACTGCACCTGAGTTCCATTTGTTTTTCTAAATTAATTGATTAATGAACGACTTGGGGATTTAGAAAGCAATTGAATCATGAATAGTACTTGCATTTGTTATCTATTAAGTTACAAAAGCATTAGTATCGATGAATTTAAAATTAGATAGGTTAGGAATTGATTGTAAGGGATTTGCTTAGATTTATTTATAATTAGTATAATAAATTTAATAACTAAATTGGAAAAGGTTTTTAAACTAATACATTTCTGTGTAATTGTGAGGAGGTCAGGTGTTAGGTAAAACTATTTACTGCATCTGTACTAGATATATAAGAACTAGCTACAGTTGGTTGGTTAAATTTATTTATCGTTGATATAAGGGATTGTATAGTTATCACAGATAATTGTTTATTTTAAATTAATTGATTTATGATTAACTCGGGAGATTTGGGGTTAATTAAATTAAGAATAGCACCTGCACTTTCACGAGACACAATATTGCACTTGCACTTTTGCTGCTGTTTTCGATAGATTAAAGGAAAAATTGGCCACTTAAGCTTTTTTTTTTTTTTTTTCACTATCTTACCCTAATTATGTAGAATTTTACTAAGCACCTGCACTTTATATCGCTATGTAAATAGGGATATAATAAATTATTCACTTTGGGAATAAAAATTTAAAAATGTATGCACTGTCACTTTGAACGGGGTATGACTTTAACTAATAAAATAATTTATATTTTATATGCAATGGGTGTTTGTCTTCTTTTTTATTGTTAGGTGCAATGCACTTTAAGCACTTTAATCACAGTTTAAGAGGTTCTTTTAACTGCTCTTTATTAACTCCCCTGTAGTATTAGTAGTAAGCATTAAGTTTACCTTCTCTGTTTATGGTAATAGGTTCTTTAAAATATAGGGACTAAGGAAAAAGAGAAGAGGGAGAAAGAGGTAAAGGGAAGGAAAAAGGGAGGGAAAAGAAAAGGGAAATAGAAATATTAGATTGGGAGCTCCAATTTATTTCCCCTGATAGTTCAGGGCATGGAATTTGCTGATGCAATCCCAGACTAGGTGGGGGGAGGGGGGGGTTAAAATCAAATATATTTTCTATGGGTTTTTTTTAACAAAAGTAATGTATATATGGTGTAAAAGGCATAAAGGAAAGTACATACTTGGAAATAATTGGTATAATAATAGAGAATGATTAAAAAATTGAAAGTTCTATCATGGAATATTAGAGGCATACGCAAGCCCCAGAAAAGAAGTGTGGTACTGGAAATTATTAAAAAGGAGGCACCGTATATTATGTGCCTGCAAGAAACTCTCTTAATTAAACAAGATAAAAATCTGTTAGGCAGACATTGGACGGGGTATGCGATACATAGTTTCCACTCCAGCTATTCAAGAGGAGTATCGATTCTTTCTAATAAGAAACTGAACTTTACAATTTTAGACTCTAAGGTGGATCCTGTGGGTAGATTTATATATGTTGCATTGGAAATTGATATGATACAATATGTAATATGTGGTATATATAACCCTCCGCATACAGATGGTAATATGATCCCTTTAATTATTGATTTAATTGCAAACTACTCTAATGCACATTTGATAGTTATGGGGGGTTTTAATATGGTTTTAGATGAACTTTGAGACAAATTTCCCCCTAGACCGATTAATCAAACAGTTCTTAGGCCTACCAAGTTAAAACAAATTGTGACAGAGTGGGGTTGGGTAGACTCCTGGAACTATTTATATCCAGAAACACCTATATTTACTTGTCAGTCCAATACATATGGTACCTTCTCACGCATTGATTATATCTTTATATCTCCATCACGTACTAAGAATTTAATTCAAGTGGAAGTACTCCCAAGGGGTCCATCCGATCACACCCCGCTAGTAATGACGCTAGAATTAGGAAAACAGAATAAGGTGGTCAAGTATTGGAAGTTAAACCCATTTTGGATCACACTGTTTTCCTAGATAGAAATGGACCGTATAAAATTTTAAATAGAGAATTTTTTGTTAATTGATCAAGGCCTTTCTAAGGGGGGTGTTAAAATCATCAGTCTCCTATATAAAAAAGATATCTAAAATTGAGGAAGAAGAAATAAGGCAATCTATGACTATGGCTCAATCTGAATATTTTAGGAATCCATCCCGTTTCTCTTGATATTTGGAAGAATAGGACATATACTATTTTATTGTATGAGAAAGAGAAGAGGAAATATTAATTTAGAAACAAAAACATTTTGCATTAGGTAATCAATCTGCTAAATTATTATCCTTTATGACTAAGAATATACAAACTCCAACGTTTATTCAAAAGATTGTAGATCCACAATTAGGCATTTTAACTGATCCAGTAGAGATAATGAAAAGTTTTAAACAATATTTTAGCCTTTTATATAGTACACACTTAGAATGCACTAAACAAGAGATTAAGGAATACTTACAGGGTTTAGAACTTCCACAACTCTCTAAAGATCAGTATGATAATCTGGATGATCAGATTAGACTGGAGGAAATTAATCTTGCAATTCAACAAATGCAATCTGGGAAAGCGGGTTAGATGGGATCCCAGTTGAAATATTCAGATATACTGAGTGTGCCATTGTTAGAGACCTTTATGTATGCGTATAATAGTGGCAGTCTACCCCTGTCTATGTGTAAAGCTAACATTATAGTTTTGTTGAAACCTGGAAAAGACCCAACAAAGCATGAGTCATATCACCCGATTTCCCTTTTAAACGTGGACTACAAAATTTTAACAAAGAATTTAGCGAATAGATTGCAAAAAGTTACAATATCTTTGATCCCTGCAGACCAGCCGGGTTTATGCCAGGAAAAACTACCTCTATAAATATAAGGAAGAAGTATTAATCCAGTCCCAGGTAGATAATGATAATAAAGGACAGAGAATAATATTATCCTTGGATGCTCAAAAAGCATTTGATACTGTAACATGGGAATTTTTATGGGAATTGTTGAGTCGTTTTGGTATAGGTCCTAGATTTATAAAATGGATTAAATTGTTATATAAAGAACCTAGAGCGAGAGTCTCAACACTGGGCAGACTATCCGACGAAGGCAGGGTTGCCCGCTCTCGCCCCTTCTATTTGCACTGGTAATAGAGGTGGTGGCAATTATGATTAGATCTAAGCTTAATATAAAAGGCCTAACTCTAGGACCATATGAGGAAAAAATAGCCCTCTATGCGGATGATATCATACTATTTATAAATGCATCTAATGAATCATTATCAGATGTTGTAAAGATATTAATTCAATATGGTAAACTATCTGGTATTGTTATTAACTGGAATAAGTCATCTATATTACCTTTGGATAAATGGAATAATGATACTGGTTTAGTATACTCAATACCAATAGTAGAATCATTTAAATATTTGGGGATTTATATAACAAAGAGCCCGGAAACCATTTATAATCTTAATATTCTTCCATTACTAATGTATATGAAAGAGAAACTGACCCATTGGTGGACATTACCTTTGAATTTGTATGGTCGAATTAATATGATAAAAACATTTTTGTTCCCAAAGCTATTGTACACTTTACAATGGTATATATCCCGGAGTCCTTTTTTTAAAAAATGAACAGTATGCTGGTTTCATTTTTATGGGGCAACACTTGAGCTGGAGTGAACCTTAATCAGCAAAAAATAGAGCAGGCTTGGCCCTACCAGACTTTAAGCTATTTTATTGGGCGAGTCAATTAAAGTATATACAGTGCTGGGTGGAAGGTGGCAGTCCCACACAGTCCGATTATATGCAAAAGGTCATTATCTGGCCCTTTTAATGGATCCTGTTAAGCATTTGGTGGTTAGCGGTACATCAATACATACCCAAGATAAAAGAATCTGGGCAAAAAGTTTTAAAATATCAGGTTTCCAGCAAACCCCATTGAAATCTCCACTGTGGGATAATAGTACATATCCACAATTGATTGCATATAATACATCAAAAATATGCAGGAACATTGGAATTAATTTGTTTGAACATATAATTGATGGAGATGGAGTAATCTCATTTGAACAGATAAAGGATAAATATGAGCTTCCAATTAGTTTTTATTTTAGATATATCCAGTGGAGGAGTTGTATTATGAATATTTTGAAAGGAGACAAGATAGTTTGCTTCATATCCAATTTTAGATTTGCTAAGTAATGTTAAGCAGAGGAAATTAGTAGCAAAATTATATCAAAATCTATTAGCTGCTAAGACAAAATTAACTCCAATAAATGTCTTAAATAAATGGGAAAAAATATTTCCAAACCTACAAGTGGAAAATGGTGATATGATGTTAAAATCCCATAATAAAATATCATTGGTGGCTCAAAATAAATTGATTCAATACTATATTATTAATCAATCCTACCTAACTCCCCAAAAAATGCAAAAAAATGGGCATCTTTGAAAAATCGGAATACCCGAAATGTCGATTTTTACAGGCAGATTTTGGACATCTAATTTGGGAGTGTAAGAGTATTAAGGTCTATTGGGACCAAATTTTAAACTTTATTCAGCAAAATTTTGGCATAACTTTACCTTGTTTTTCAGAAATATGCCTATTCGGAATTTTAAACAACCGATCTGTATGTACAACAAAAAAACGTTTGCTTCATGAAATCCTTTTCTATGGTAGGAAAGCTATAATAATGAAATGGATGGCAAAAGATCTACCGAACATTCAACAGCTGCAAGATTTTATTAATAAAGAACTTCCATTTATAAAAACGGTCTAGGTATATACAGAAGGGTTGTGTAAGGAAATTTAATCAAATATGGGAGAGTTGGGTTAATTCGCCCAAGACAATTGGAACCCCAAGTAATTTGATAACACATATATTAGATTGAGAAACTAACTTTAATAAGATAAAATATAAGCACTAATATGGCTGTGTAGTGTTCGTAGATCTCCGCCGTTGAATACATTTTGTTATTAATTACAATATTAATTGTCATATAAACCTAAAAATAATATGAGTGAAAGTTTGGTAATGCTGTAAATAAAATATACTATAAGTGCTGTAAGAAACCCAGTGGATTAATGTATAAAAGAATAATGGTTATTATATCTATTTTATGTCAATGATAAAATAAAGTAAATAAAAAAAAAATAATAATAATTAGATTATATTAATTATAATAATTTGCCACATGTCGCTACTTTTCTTATTGGTAAGTTGAGTTTATATTAGGATCTGTATTTTGCCATGTCTATGGAAACCATTATGAAAAGATTAACACTGAAGAAATTAGTCATCCTTTCTTACTCAACAATTCCTATTTATAGATAAGCTTTCAGGAGATTCACCTCTCTTTACTTACCCTTTACATAACCTCTCTTATTTACAAGATTATTATTGTATTTTATAGGATATTACATCAAGCAGAGTGCTCATTCCAGAACAATAATGGCTTAGTAACATCCATAACTTTCTGGTGTTTATCAAATAAGATAAGGGGGAGGGCTAAGTCCCATTATCTGAGAACAATATCTGAGTAAAGAAACAAATACAATGAAATCTAAATAAATGTGAACAATTTATGTGTTTATCTCTTATTTGATTGTTCATATATTGTATATTCTGTATTTATTAAGTTTTGTGGAAGTGCAGAAAATAATTAAGTGAAATCGTATCAGATCACATTATATGCGTGTTATTATTTACATTCATTCTCACATTTATAGCTTGTCTTTCGTATAAAAGGAAAGAGAAAACTGGGGAAAAGAGAGAGAAAGTAGAGGGGTGTTAGAGGAATGGGGTAGGTAAAGGAAGGTAAGAGGTGGGATGTTATGTACTGGAGCAGGTATATTGAGTATTCAACACTGTCTAAGGGCACAGCCACACTGTGCCGCAAACATGATTGCACACGCAATCTCACGCGATTGTGTGTGCGATTCCGCTGCATTTGCGCATGCAATTTCTTCATTTGAGATCCGAAATCGCATGCGATTGCACTTTAAAATGGTGATCGCATGCAATTGCGTATCGCAAACAGAATTGCTGTTTGCAACAGTGTGGCCTAGCCCTTAAGGTCTTATTGTTCAGCATTATATACCTCAATATCACAGGTTATACATTATGAGGTACAGATCTTCAATGCGCATAATGTGCTTAAGTTCAGATATCCATACAACGTTAGTGGGGAATATTTGGGTTTTCCAATAATGTGGTACCACCATTCTACCCACAGTCAGGAAATATTCAAGTTAACTTTTTTTATACTGTTCTGGAGTACCAGGTAATATAAACAATAGAATAATAGAGGGTTTCAGTGGTGTTATGTGACTTGTTACTTCAGAGTATGTCATTAAAATTGACTTCCAGAAAGATAATTGCATTGCCTCATTGCAATCAGCATTTTCTGAAAAATTACTTTAGCATAAAGATCTCCTTTAAATATGTTTTTCTTCTAAGAACAAGTCATTCAGACTATTTCCAGTAAACTGGATAAGCTGATAACTCACCAAACCAAGTTTAGGCTTGCAAACTAATAATTAGCTTAAAGGACAAGTATTATACTTGTGCTTACAGTCTTGGTGCCAGTAATAACATGAACTAGACTAGGATTTATATGGGAATGATGTTTTTACTATAATGAGGTTTGCACCTGTAACAAAGGGTGGAAAAAATGTTTACGTTTTGAGAGGCTGTATCCATCCCTATACCTTATACTTATATGGTCATGGAACTCCTTGGTGACTTCTAATATGCTTACATTTAAAAATAAAGGAAGAATTAAGAAGCAAAAATCTATGGGTAAGTGTCCCCTACACTACAGAAAATACATTTTTTAAAAGGTTAAGGCAGCACCAAGGGATCCGGATGGAGGGAGGAAGAGTTCCACTGCACATGCCAGAGTCCTTCAGGAGGAAAGGGAAGGGACAGATATGTATTACACACAGGAAGGCTACCACACTTCAGTTTACTGGACTTTGAATAGGCACTGCAGGAGAACCATATGGAGCAGAGGAGTAAGGTAAGGATTTTTTTTTTAACACTATACAGTGGGGCCAGCAGTGGGTTACATTTTAGTTTTAGAGGTGGATGTGTCCTTTACAGTGTGGTATAGCTAATATGTTGGCCGATCATGATAACCCTTCCAGAAATCCCTACCTTGGAAATCATGCGCTTGTCCCTGCTACTTTACAACATAAAATCTTCCCAACAGTCCCTGATACCTGTTGGAGGTGCTAAGAGAAGCGGTATAACTATCTCATAAATGGTAATCCTACCATTCTTCCCAGTAAACAAATTTCCTGGTGTCTAACGATTACATTTTTGCCATGGGAATGGAAGGGTAAGTCACTAGGTGGGAGTTCCTGTGTCTGATTAGGAGGTAGGTGTTTTTGCATGTATGACTACAAAACTAACTTTTATTAATGATTGATCAAAATTAGTTTTTTTGACTGTAGTTACCCTTTAAGTTTGTCTGCAACGGGAATGGAAGGGTAGGTCAGTAGGTGTGTGTACTTGTGTCAGGTTTGGGAGGTATGTGTTTTTGCATGTATGACTATAAAACTAACTTTAATTAATGATTCATCAAAAGTAGTTATATAGTATGGCTGCGAGTGGAATGGAAGGGTATGTCAGTAGGTATGTGGGGGTTGGGGGTGTCAGTGTTTATGACAATGAAACTAACTGTTTTGATCACATGACCCTTAAAGGTTATCTCCTCCCAGAATAAAAACTTTTGCTGTAGTGTAGCCCACCCCCAACTGCCATGTTCATTTTGTAAAAAAAGCTTCATAAATGTACTTACACTTCTTTACCCCGGCGCTCTGCTAACGGCCCTCTGCTTGCCAGAAGTTGCAAGCAGGGGCCGGACCAGCAGCCATGTCCATGATCGGCTGAGAGGCAGCCAATCACAGACGTGCCTGCTGGCAATGCAGAACACCCAGGGAATGAAGAAACATAAGTACATTTCTTCAGCTTTTTTTACAAAAAGAAACATGGCGGTTGGAGGTGGGCTACACAACAGAAAAGGGTTTTATAGGTAGGGGGTGAGAATGCCAACAATGATCCAGAGGGATGGAGGTGGGGCAGGGGGAGGGCTCCCTTGCCCATGCCCGAAACTTCGACAAGTGCAAGGAAGCAGTAGTGACGGGATGATATACAAACGCTAAATAGCAAAAGTGGCATCACTTGGTATCGAACAACTAAGGACATCAATGAGTTCAATTTAAAAGACCCCAAATCTGGTAAAAACTAAATTGCTCATCTTCTCTATGCAATAGAAAATGGAATAAATTTGCAGACTCAACATTCAAAAGAATGTATGGGTGTGAGAAAAAGGTAACGTGAGCTGAATCCTTATCGTTTACTTTTTTAATTTAGAAAATGCTTTGTAGCATTTTTAGATACTTAACTATGTTAATCAACCATTTCTCAGCAGCTCCAGAGCCGCCAAGCTTTAGCTAGAACTACATTTTAACAATTCGGAAATAACCTATTACCATGCTGTCAAAGTCTGGGTCATAGTGCTGGTCTTATTCTGCCTCCTCCAATGAAGTTCTGCAACTTTTACAATTGTATGATGGGCTATACAAAGAGAGTGGTTTCCCATAGGCCTGTCCGGAATCAATCCCAGGCTGACGGAGCAGGGTTCAGACTGTTACTTAAAGCCAGGACTTGACCATATGGGGCAAATAGGGCAAGCACAAGGATGAGGACATTGCTTTTTAGGTCCTCATCCGGGGCACTATTAGGAAACAGAGGGTAGTTTAGAGTAGTAAACAGGTATTTCCTACAGGATTATGTTATTTTATGGGTAGAGAGTTTCCCTATAATTAAGAATTGCTGTTCCTTGAATCATTAAAGGTAAAGAAAAGTCTAATCATGTTTACTTACTTACCCAAGAATTCCAAAATCCCTTTGGTTTTCCTGTTTCTCTTCTGTCAGTACTATATAAAATATAAATGTTTAAATACCTAACAGAGAGTGTGCCCAGCATTAAGAGAGATTAGTAGAACAGTGATGGTGTTTGGTTCTAGCCTATATGGTTAACATTAGGAAAACCAGATCCAAAGAGAAATTCCAACTGAAAGAAGATCAAAGGCACTGCCAGATATCTGTGTATCCTTTCCATAAACTGTTACTGCAACTGTTAGTCATCACAATTCCAAATGTTCTTCCACTGGATTTTCATTACTTTATTATTTTATGTTGTCCCTAGTCTGGTTGTCTAGTAATATCGTAGAGGAATATTCCCTAATTAAGGAAAGCAACCTTCTAGACATAGTGGGTGTATATTTATCCAACATCTCTATATATAAAACTAACCATTTTATACAACAATTGCTTTTATTTATCCACAGAAAAGGGCAGCAATACAATAGAATGGAAATAAACTGAAACTCTACTTTGTTTGTATGGGAAATGTATTATTTAAAGAATAATGGGCCCCATACAGTATAATATACGGATATTATGTGACAGATTGGTTCATATAACACCACAAAGCCACAGACTAAACTGTGATGTTCTCCTCCCTCTATTTCTGCCTCCCGTACCAGCAGTTATTCTTGGCTGTGACAATTGATGTCAGTGGAACACAATCTGATTGATTAAAATTTATTACTGATATGAAGAAAAAAAATACTAGATAAAACTGCAGAATAGAGAAAGTTCTGCAACTCCTTCTTTGCATTAGGGGAAAGGCCAAAACTCTCCCAAACCTACTTAATCCCTTTGTGATGTCTCGACTAGAGGCCTACATTGTACTGATGATGGCTCAATAAAGCTCAAACTGTTCCACAACTGTCACTGGTTCTGTATCAAGCTTGTGTAATAATATAACAGTCTAATGAGGGGTATAGTATTTACATAATTTTGAAAAGTGTTCCACAGAAACATTGCACATTCCTATTGGGGGGGGGGGGGTTCATGGCAAAAATGGATTACGATTATGTGGGGCCCAAGGCAGGGCAATCATTTAGGGTCCCCTTTTTTGCTACATATATTGTGTAGACTGTAATTTTGTTACTGATTCTGAAGCTGGGCCACCAGAAGTTTCCTGGGCCCTAGGCAGGTGCCTAGGGTTGCCTTGTGGATAAACCTGCTCTGCTTCATGGGGATTGAAAGTACCCACTGAGCATGCTCTAGCCAGTGATTTGCTGTCACTCCAACAAAACACATTTTATAAATATTTCTCAGGAGCCAGAGCACATAGACAGGTGAAAATGATCAAAAAGCTCAAACTCCATGTCAGGAAAGTGTGTAGTGACTTGGCAAGAATGGGTTAACTATTGGTATTAGTTCTTGCAAAGGACCAATAAAAATACCATTCCACTCTGGAACAGTCCTATTGTTTATATTACGATTAGTGAAGCATGGAACCAGGTCTTCTTTTCCAGACAATGTGGGGCCAAACCGTGTATCTGGAATTCTCTTCAGTTAGGGGTCTGGTGGGTACCCTAAGAGGTCATTTTAAGGACAACCATACATGTAAAATATATGTATTTCGGTATTGGAATATGTAAGACAGAAACCAATATTATACTTGTGAATGGAAAAGTAGGCCCATTAAAATGATACCCAACATGGAGCCCTTATTCCCTTACCAAGGCAAGTTATTAATATCTTGGGAAGTATGGATTACACACAGGTCATGTTTGGTATTGGATGAATTGATAATTAATACAGGAGAGGAATATGTGGTCAATATCCCAATACAATGTACATATCTACATTTATATGGAAACTGAGGGGGAATGAATTCTTTTGGCTAGTCGTAAATCTGGACCTTCCTAGACAATCCCACCTCATGCAATAGCCCATAGGATGGGGGTGGTAAAACAAGGAGTTTAAAAATCATTGTAGCCCCTATAACTTTGTTCATACTGAGGGGACATGCTAAAAACGTGTGTATGGACCCAATGTTTCTTCCCGCCCCGGGATACAGGACTTCTTCTAGTGAGTAGGGTCTGTGAATATTTTTATCCTTTTTATTTTATATAACTGTTGTACCTGTTGTATGTCATTTTATTATAACACCATTTTATATTATTTTTGTATTATGTGCACTGTCCACCTTTTGGAATATTAAATCTAAAATTTAATAAGTTTTGTCTTTGATGCTCTGAAAGAACTCAGTTAGTCTCTGATAAGTTTATAAAAGGAAAAGAAGTGATGGGGGAAAGAACCCCTAATCACCAGGAACCCACTCAACTCCGCAGACTACCTGCAGAGGCACTCTTATGGCATATTACTAGGAAATTAATATCCACACAACTCCTGAGGATCTGGAAATAGAAGTATAGGTACTAATCGGGTCACCCAATCAACTGTAGTAGTTCTAAAAATATCTTTATTATTTATAATAAAAATAAAACACTTCCCAAATATCACAACATCCCATAAAATACAATTAAATATACTATATAACTGCCCACATCCTAGGCTTCCCTAGGTGCTGGAAATATATATATATAACTAGTGTCCAGGTAAGTGGCGGCAGAGGCTGGTTAGTGAAAGTAAAATTAGTTGGAAATAAGTAATCAGTATATAGCAGAGAATGCAGATATTACTAGGCAGATAGCACAGTGATGGTTAATGAATAGTTGCATAAGTAGATGGGCCTTCCGCGCAACCTCCATTCATCCACAGGGTCGGGGTAACCCAACCTAAAAAAGCAAAAAAGCCATGCCAAGGCGTATTGACCAGATTAATAACAATAACGCATTAAATAAGCATAGAAACAGTCGGTTGCCTATGTCTCATATACTCAAGTGTCTGCCGCACTGCATTCCCAGCTCCGGTTTCCACAGTCCCGCACGTCTCTGCTGGTCTCAGACTCCATGCACAGCACTCCGACTCCTGGGCCGCCAACACTAACAACCAAGAGCCTCCACACACCGCCGTTCACCTCCCCAACACCAACGACGCGCATTTCGAGAGGCAACTCCTCTCTTCTTCCGGGTCCTCTGATAAGTTTATATGTGGTTGAATGGAGTGTGCAGTGTAAATGCTAATTAACTCTGTGACTGCTTGTGAAGGACTGATGCTAATTAACCAGTTAGTTGCTGGAGTGAATGGTGTAGTGTGCAGGACAGGGGTGTGCATAGTCAGTGAGAGTCAAAAGTGTTTTTGGGGCGTCTTTAAGGCCATAACTTAAAGTGGTGGCAGCGAGTACCGATTGATTGGTCAGATCACGTGCCCAGCGAACTGGCGTTCGTGACACTCCACATACATAAATACAACTCATAAGGTAAGTAGTGGACACAATAAATGATTATTTAATAGAAAGGGTGGTTGGTGTGCTCAAGCCCCAAATACAGCACTTATATTAAATGGGGACCATTACCATTCCATTCTGTTGTCCCTGGTGCAGAAGCCCTGAGCCGGTCACAATGCTCAATCTACACAATACACAGCAATATGAAGCTTGCATTCACCTGAACCAAAATTTTGGTTCCAGTGAATGCAAGCTTGATATTGCTGGTTATGTTTAGGTAAATCCCCCCCTTTTCATGTTTAATTCTTCCTTAATTACAGACCATATGCGTAATATGCTAACTTTAGCCAAGTTTATAACCTTGTTGAACAGTAATCATTTGTAAATATAGATACAGGTAATTTATTATATTGCTTTATTATTATACTGCAATTTTCATTTTCTAAGCAGGCCAAACCACTTGTGCCATGCAGATGCCTGTAACATATCAAGGTGACGTTTGGTGCAAGGATCCTTGGGACCGAATGGGACAAAATGTTAAATAGTTAAAATGTCCCACTTTACAAATTCCCACTTAATAAAGAGAAATTAGAATATATTGTATTATACCGAAATGGAGATGCAGAAGTATGTATGTATAAGTTTATATATTGTAAGTATACAAACAAGGGGATAAGTGCAATTATACAGATTTGTATATTGTACAGATTTGTATATTTGTATATTGTACATAATACAATATACAAATATATATTTATACCAGTAATTCCCAATATTTTTTCGTTTCAGAAATGTATCCAGACCACTTTTTTAAAATCTTTAAGGATGCCCAGGAGTCCTCTGATATGACGTATTAGTGAACAAAGCACCAGAGAGTTTATTATATGGCCCATTAAAGGGCATGTCCACTGAAAAAAAAACAACTTCCAAAATGTTCCAAAATATAGATTACCTCCCCAACCCCACTTTCACGATATTCACAGTTTCAAAAGACCCTCCTGAACTTCCTTACCTGATCCGGTCCTTCACCCCTCCTACTCTGCCGCTGACAGCCACTCCACTTCCTGGTTGCAGCTGTCAGTTAAGGCATGATGTGACATCATGCCCAATCGTCTGACAGCCACGACCGGGAAGTAAACTGGTTGTCGGAGCAGAAGTTCCCTGCTCCTGTTTTTTGCTCGTAACAGCAGCAGGGGGCGGCACCTAGACAGCGAGAGACCGGTATGAAAGTTCATGAGCGTCTTTGGAAACTGTGAATATCACGAAAGTGGGGTTTGGGGGGTAATCTACATTTTAGAACAATGTTTATTTTTGAGTGGACTTGCCCTTTAATATATTTGTATAGTGCACATATATATTGTATATCTGCATAGTCAAGCCCCTCCATTCCCCTTATTATTTTAGTTGCCCGTTTCTATATGGAATTCCAAAACTGCACCACATATTCCAAATGAGACCTTCACAGTACCTTGTAAAAAAGGTAATAATGTTTTTCTCCCATGAATCTGTTCCTCTTTATACAAGACAATACCTTGCTAGCTTTGGCCATTTCTGTCTGGCATTGTTTGCTACAGTCAAGCCTGTTATCTACTAGAACCCCCAAATCCTTCTCCGTTAAGCTGGGTACACACAGTACAGATTTGGTCTGTTTTTTTGCAGTCGTTTGCTTCAATCCGATCGTTTTACGATCACGTACACACTTCGCGGACCAAAACGTTCCCGATACGATCGTTAATGTTGCGTGCGCTGTTTAAAGGCGTGGTTTAGTAACGTATTAGCAGGAAATGATGCAAGAGGAAGTTGTGTACATCAGGAAGTACATAGGCGGCACAACGAAAGTGTTTGTCACGTTGTAACAGCGTTCGGAGTACGAATGATTACCAACAAACTTTCCAGAAACGAACGAATATTGGAAGAACGATGCCCAGCAAAACAAAAGTAAGAGCAGCATTGGCTATTGCTGTAGTATTAACACTTCAAAAAAAGAAGAAGAAAGGGGAAAAAAGGTCATGTTGGGTTAAACCATGGCTTCTACAACGTGAGAGTTAGCACAATGACTCTTTGAGGGAGCTGCGAGTAAACTCTCCTAATGATTTCAAAAACTATTTGCGCATGTCAGAAGATACATTTAACAAATTATTACAATATGTAAGTCCTCTATTCAGCGACAAGACACTTGGATGCGTAATTGCATTTCACCTGAGCAGCGTCTTATTGCAACACTAAGATATCTGGCTTGTAAAGGTTCTCATTCATCCAGGTCATGGTATATCTGTTGTATTCAATTAGATCAACTGGACTTGAAATGTAGTTCTTGAAGACGTTTCGCTAGTCATCCGACTGGCTTTCTCAATTCAGAATGACTGTACAAGAACTGTGGCAATATGTACCCTGGAAAATCCCAAATAGCATATCACAGCCAGGTGTTAAGGGTGTGATTGGATAGTGGCTAAGAGGTGTTAAGGTATGCCCAGGGTAAGGTGTTTTAAACAGCATTGTACATGGCAGACCGTTGGTGTCGAACCCCCCACCTCTATTTAGACAACCCTACTTAGCCACTATCCATCACACCCTTACACCTGGCTGTGATATGCTAATTGGGATTTTCCAGGGTACATAATTGCCACAGATTCTTGTACAAGTCATTCTGAATTGAGAAGCCAGTCGGATGACTAGCGAAACGTCTTCAAGAACTAAACTTCAAGTCCAGTTGATCTAATTGAATACAACAGATATAAGATATCTGGCAACTGGTAGAAATTTTTCCGATCTGAAGTTCTCTGCGGGTATTTCTCCGCAAGCACTTGGGAAAATAATACCGGAAGCATGTAATGCTATTATCCAGGCACTAAAAGATGAATACTTGAAGGTAATACAATTTTTTTCTTTATTAAAAAATATTAAAAATTTTCATAAAACAAGAACAAATATAACTTAGAAGTAAACCAATAACATGAAATATTAAAAAAAAACTCTATATATTAGTGTAACTGAAATGGTGGTAGCCGTACTGTTGGGAGGGTGGAGGAGTCAAAGGTACTTGGTTGTTGGCAACATAAGGGTATGGTTGTTGTTGTTGCACATGTCCAGTCTCTTTTTCTGTAACAATAGTTATAACTGTGTTATTTTCTTCTCTGAGTCCTCGCATTAGGATGTCTGTGATTAGGACTTCCGCTAATAATCTTTGCTCATTTGTCATTCTTCTAACTTTTTTTGCAACATTTGAACCTAGTGCATCAAACTCATCCTCTTCTTTATGCAATAGTCCAGCAGCTTCTGTTAATATTTTGTGGCTAAGTTCTTCATTGCTGAGGGTTTTACGTTTTTTGTTTTTATTTTTCTGTTGTGTTGCATTATTTGGACATTGGAGATGTGTGTCTACTTGTGCGGATGGTTGTGCGGGTGGTGGTGTTGATGTTGTTGCCTGCAATGAAACAAAATACATTAACAAACCTTTTTTTTATTATCAGTTTCCAAAGACTTCCAATGAATGGCTGGAAGTTGCCCAGAATTTTGAAGACTATTGGAATTTTCCCAACTGTGGAGGTGCCATCAATGGGAAACGTGTCAGGATTTCGCCACCCCCAGAATCTGGTTCTTACTATTACAATTATAAAGGATACTTCAGCATTGTGCTTTTAGCAATTGTAAATGCTAAATATGAGTTTCTAATGGTTGATGTGGGTACAAATGGAAGAGTATCAGATGGCGGAGTTATTGAACAAACAACTTTTTATGAAAAGCTAAAAGACAGGACATTAAACCTTCCAGATAATATGCAAACAAAACACGGACTTAATTTTGCATTTGTGGCAGATGAAGCATTTGCTCTGCATGAAAATCTGTTGAAACCCTTCCCTCAAAAAACATTAAACAGAGAACGGAAAATATTCAACTACCGACTGTCACGTGCAAGGAGGGTTGTGGAAAATGCATTTGGAATATTAGCTAACAGATTCTGGATTTTCCACACATCTATAAATTTGGCACCTGAAAAAATTGATATAATTGTTTATGCATGTTGCATATTACATAATTTTCTACGTCGTAACTGTAACAATTCATATATGTCTACGCATTTAATAGATCAGGAGGATATTGTTAATTGAACTTTGATACCAGGAGGGTGGAGGTCTGAGAGTGAAGTGCTGTTGGATTTACAGAATGTTCAAAGGAATTCAACAAGTGATGCAAAATCCAATAGGGAGAGATATGTACAGAATTTTAATGGATTGGGTCAAGTTGATTGGCAAAATTACATAGTTTAAAGATTTGTTGTCTATGCAAAGCAATAAAAACATTTGTAACATGATTTTGCTTGTGTTTTTGGGCTACTTCAGTGTCAACAATATAATTTACATAAACATACATAATATATTTACCTCTGTAAATGATTAATCTTGACATAAGTCTTGGATGCTATCATTGGTAACGTCCAGAGTGTTTTCTTGTGAGCTGCTGGTTGTTTTTTCTTGTAATACATCATTTTCTACACTGGTAGTATCAAAGCTAGAAAGTGATTTCCTTGATGCCTCTTGATCTACTGTGAACAATAGTAAATCAAAGTACCATAGCCTTGGCACGTAGATGTCATCTGTGGAAGTTCCAGACTTCTTAGAGTTTTTAATCTTATTTAGTTCTTTTTTAAATACAGTCCTTATATTTTGGATTTTGTTTTTTACAAAGTCCATATTTGCTGAAGGGTTAACCCTTTTACATAGGTTTATCAGCTCCTCATATGCTTCTTGTCTTTTTGTTCTGTTCGAATACTCAATTTCAATAAATTCTTTTAGAAATTTTGGGTTCAGAAATTTCTCTGCCATGGTTTATCTAAAGCAAAATAAACACCAATTTAAAGTCCAATACATAAAAAAATTTAGGAATAAATTATTACAACAGATAATGATAGAAGAAACATGTTGTTAATTACCTTTTAGAACTTGGAATAATATTGGATAAGTAAAAAATTGAGCAAAATAACAAGACCGGTAACCGTTCGTTGCACGAACGCCAAAATCACGCCACACTTTGGTAGGTGTCAAAATCAAAAAAATCAAATATGGGTTGGGATTGGGAACGTTCGTACAGTGATCGGATTGTTTGCTTCTACGCGTACGGACGTTCTGTGGGTGTGGACGTTCGCAGAACAAACCTTAGCTTTCCCCGCCTTCCCGCCTACACGAAAGTGATTGGTTGATTGCCACTCTATATATTACCTTTGTAAACACCCACTTACCCAGAAAGCACATGGAAGGTGACAGGTGTATGCAAGGAAGATGGAGGAAAATATTGGATGGAGAAGGGCTTCTCCAATGTCTCAGTGTTAGATGGAGTTGATGGTCCGGTACTTTGATAAAAACGATTACGATTGCAAAAGCAAGATATACCAGCGGCCTAATATAAGAAAGGACAGAATCCTTAATTTTTTGATTTCTTCAATTGAAAAGAAATTTAAAGTTAAAAGGTCAAAAGATCAAATCAGGAAACGCTGGTCGGATCTCAAACATAGAGAGAAGGAACAGCTGAATAAGTACAGAAGAAAGAACCAGCGAAGTAAGTATTAATTTTATTTCATTAATGTAAAAAATTTTATTCAATATTCAAGTTTTATATTGTTTCCCCTCTACTTAAATTATTCTTAACTAGCTATTTTCTTTGTCATATATTATATACCATTGTACTATTTCAATTGAAATTTTTATTAATTTGGTACAGTTTATTTTGTCACCATTGTCACTCTTATGTAATTTCATTAAAAAAAAATACTTATATATTCATGCGCCAAACGGACGAACGAATAGTATATGCACGTGCCAAACGGACGAACAAATATGACCGAATGTTTCATCTTCGTTTCTTTTTTCCAGAACTAAATAAAAAACGTCCAAGATCTGACCGAATGCACCATCATGTTCTGTCCACCTCACAAGATGTTATTGAAACAACTATGGATTTGACTATGGGGGGAAAAGTTTCCATCCCCGAAAAGGAAAACACAATTTCTTTTCTACAATCAGGTTTGTGATTATTAATTGTATTATTGTGTATTATAAGGTATAATGTATCCCCTACTGTTAATTGTAAGGATATTAGAAGTCACTGAGTATTTATGTGTCAATATAAAGGTACAAGGACACCTGCTGTGTTATACAGGGAACTCTGGGTACCACTCATGTTTGGTAAGGTATAATGTATCCACAAATGTAAATTATAAGGATATTAGAAGTCACTTCACTGAGGATTTATGTGTCTATATAAAGGTACAAGGACACAGACTGAGTTATACAGGGAACATTGGGTACCACACATGCAATTTAAGGCATAATGTATCCCCTACTGTTAATTATAAGGATATATGAAGTCACTGAGGAGTTATGTGTCATAAAGCAACAAGGAAACAGACTAGTTATACACCCTACTCTGGGTACCACTCATGTATTATAAGGTATAATGTATCTCTAAGTTTAATCATAAAGGATACTGTAGTCATTGACTAGTACACAATTTATTGAACAACGTAATTTTTTGTTACATAAATTCTTCTTTTTATTTTAACAGAAATATTATGTGTTGAAGAGGAACCAACGCAACAACTGCATAGTTCATGTACCATAGGACAGTCTTCTAGTGAAAACCCCTCCATGGAAGCAATAAAAGACCAATCAAATACTGCATTGTTCCTGAGAATTGATAAGTGCTTTTCACACATTAAAAATATAAAAAACTGTATGTTGCACCTTAAAGATGAACTATCCATGTTGCGTTCAGTAGTCGATGGAGTTCATGTTTAAAAACATGTTATGCTTGGTACATCGTTGAGAGGTAGACGGTTACAGTTGAAATGTTTTATGTTTTTATAATCAAACATGTTAAATAACTTTTACACTAAAAATGTATTTGTTGAACAGTACAATATTGTTGATCATACATTTGAAGTACAGGAGCAATAAGTACAGAAATAAACTTATTACAATATTATGTGACACTATAGTGCCTATGCCATGATTGGCTGCGGGGAAGTCTGGGGCAGAGAACATCAGATACATGGATCTAGCAGCTAGAAATATCTGGAGCATTTGGGGCTCATATTAAAATGCATGTTTAGACCCCTGGAAACTTTTCCAATCCCCTTCTGCTAAATAGACTACTTTGTGATCTCCTGGCAGACAGCCATACAAGTATCAATATTTTATTTTGAACTTATTGAATCAATCAACATTATATAATAAGGGTAATTGCCATCTCCAAAGGGAAACAACCAGGCCAGATTAAAGAGGGACCTGTGTGCCAATCCTTATAAAACGTCTAGCATCTGCCAATAGTGGTAAGGGCTGGGTTGACTTGGGGGATCAGGGTAAAGAGGAGTGTTTGAACATTATTTTTATTTGTTGAACTATAATGTTGATCATACAGTTATTACAATATTATGTGCTTTAATATGTGTTTTTGAAAAAGTATATTATATGTCAAATAACATAACAAAAATGTATTGTCATCTGGGAATATACATGTTTGTATACATGTACATATCAATACAACATGTATTGGTATACACACTAATATGCGTATTACTAATGTGGAATGCCAATCAAGTTTTTTCTTTTTTGCATAAAAGAAAAAACGTTTTATTGGTAAACATGTGAAATAACAGACTATGTCCAACGTACTTTTAAGTTTCTTTTTAACTGTTTTAATGAAAAACAGGTGGTAAATGCATTATCTGTTACCTCCCGTTCTTCAGTAAATATTGCAGGAGAAACTTTACCCGCACGGTTCCAGCGCTGCAAGAGCACCCGGTGATGGAGCGGGTCTGTAGGTAAAGTGTCTCCTGCTCTCCTGCAAGATTACTGAAGAACATGATGTAAGAGATAGTGCATTTACCTCCTGTTCATCAGTAAAACTGTTTTAAAAAGAAACTTAAAATTATGGACATACCTTTTAAATAACATATGTTGGTAAGCAAGCAATTGCTCGCTATAGCTGAACAGAAGAAGGAAGCTGATGGACATTTCAGCATGGCCGCGGTGGATCTTCTTTCCAGGTCCATGCTTTATTGATTGAAGAACGGGTTTAATAAGGCATGGCTCTTTAACTTTCTGAGCTTCAAGCAATATAATCAAGCAATAGTTCACTTTTTTGTGTAAACTATTACTTTAAATATATATGATAGACAAGTAATAGCCATAGTAAAAAAGTGGAATGTCAACCATTTTTTTCGGTATTAAAATAAAAATTTATTGTCATACCTGTAAAATAACTTGTTGGTATACATGTTAATATCAATAGTACAAATGTGGATTTTCAAGCAAATATTTTTTCCATAAAAAACATTTTACTGGATAAACTTGAGGGAAAAAAAGTTAAAGTAATAGTTCACACAAAAAGTGAACTATACCTTTAATATATCGATTGAAGCGCCAGAGAGGAGGTATGCCTTTAACCTTCCGTTCTTCAATCAATAGAGCAGCGACCTGGAAATATACGAAGGTACTTTACCTTTTGTGCAATCAACAGCGGCAACGCTGAAATCTCCGACTGCTACCTTCCCCTGTACAAATGTGGAATGTCAAGCAATTTTGTTCTTGTATAAACAAACACAAAAACACAAAGTTTGTGAAAATAACTTGTTGTGTTTTCAATAACATGATCATTTCCTACCTCAAAGATGGGAATGGCAAGCACTTTTTTTATTGCCATACTTGCCATACAAGGTAATATCCTTACTACATTATGTGCAATGTCAAATGTTTTTTCTTGTATAAAATACAAAAAAAATTTTAAAAATGTGAAAATAACATTTTTTTAACAATAACATAATAGTTTTCTCACCTCAAAGATAAGAGAATGGCAAGCGCTTTGTTTTCTTTTTAATTAAAAAAAGTTTATTGGCATACTGGCTTGTGTATGTGAATGATTATTTAATGCAAATAGCTCACATATGGGATTTTATGAAATGTTCGTATTGAGCTTGCGTTCCTTTTCCGGAAGAACGCCAGTTTACGCATGTGGTTTGATGCACGTCGGAACGATCGTGTATATACAATAACGATATGCCCGGTGAAACACCAAGGACGACAAAAATTTTTAGTTTCACCTGGACGATCTCCTTCCCGACTCCAAACGGACGATCTTTAATGATAAGATCGTTTTCTTGCAACTCAAATTTAGTCGGATCGTTAAAAATACGTTTGTACTAACGACCAAATCCGTACTGTGTGTACCTAGCTTTAGAGATTCACTAATCTCTAAATTGCGAAATTCAGGAGTGACAGTACCAAGCGTTGACATTCTATGGATGTTTTAACCCTTTCAGTGCCACAGATCGTATATTCACGATCTGTGCAGTGAATGCTCAAACTGCCACAGATCGTGAATATACGATCTGTGGCTGTACCTTTAAGAAAAAAAAAAATTTCCAGCACTAGGGGCGATCGGGGGGCAGCATTCAGCTGGCCCCCTCGATCCCCCCTCGGTTTCGTCCAAATCCGAGGGGGGGATCGGAAGATGTCCCTACCTTTCCCTGCAGCAGCCGGTCCCACGAGGAGGAAGTGAGGAGGAGGTCTTCTATGTGGAAAGGGAGACCCTGGTGACGTCACGGAGCTTCCTCCTTCACCGGGGTCTTCCCTTGAAGAGGTACAATGGTCTAGTGGAGGTACTGCGCTGTGATCTCCATTCAGATCACAGTGCAGTACCTGGTATAGTAAAAGCTGTCATGCTGACAGTTTTACTATACTTTTTGTGAATGGAACTCAAAGTTGCTACTTAGCGAAGACTTAGAAAAAAAATGGGGACAGAGATCAAAATTTGGGGATCACTTCTGATCACCAAATTATTGATCTTTGCCAATGAATGAAAAATCACTTCCTGGAAAATGATTTCCAGGAAGTGATTTTTCCGATTGGATTTCGAATTGGAAAACGCCCGTTTCCAAGTTCGTTATCATTCCCAAAGATGATTTGATGATCATCTTTGGGAATGATCAAAAAAAAGGGGGGAAATGCACACAAAAAAAATCTTAAAGTGATACACACACCTAAAACTATAAATTAGCAAAAAACTTTGTCTTCTCCAAGCTTCCCAATGTCCCCGGTGATAAACACGGATCATAATTTGTTGGATTTCAAGGGAAACTAAGCCTATTTTAGTAGGAAATTTTGCAGAGGTACCAAAAAAAGACCGGATTTAATTTTTAGGATCAGTAAAGTGTGCAAAAACTTGTGTGACTCTCCGTACTAACTGGTTTTCACTAAAATACCACTAAAAGGGGGAGTGGGGATAGGGGTGGGGGATGGGTTGTGGTGTTTTTTAATTTTTTCTTGTAATTGCAATTGCGCATGGATCCCATTTGAGCTAGTTGGTGGCCCCGTCTCTATGTGCACCCACGCATATGGCATACCGTTTGATTCAGGACATGTCAGAGATTGCCATTTAGTGGGGTTTTTTACTTGTCAAGTGGGTTTAGGTAGGATTTCAACCTTTGAATCACCTTATTATATTTTTTACAAAATCTCCTAAAAAGCACAGAGTTCTATGGAGTACTGGGTCTGGAATTCTTCATGTATGTATGAAAGCATGGCACCGTAACGTAGCTGAAGGTGTGTAGATTCCAAAAATATATAGGTTGTGGGGGGAATTTCCATGTTTCGGGACTGTTTCCTTAGAAAAAGGGTAGGCTGTTCAAATTACAAAGCACTTTGATTTTTTCTTGTAATTGCATTTGTGCATGTGTCCCATTTGAGCTAGTTGGTGGCCACGTCTCTGTGTACATCCACACATAGGGCATACCGTTTGATTCAGAACATGTGGGAGATTGATATTTAGTTGGGGGTTTTATTTGTGGGGGGCATTTCCAAGTTTTGGGGCTGTTTGAAATTACAGAGCACTTTGATTTTTTTCTTGTAATTACCCTTGTGCATTCATCCCATTTGAGCTAGTTGGTGACCACGTCCCTGTGTGCATCCACGCATATGGCAGACCGTTTGATTCAGGGCATTTGGAAGATTGATAATTGACAAGTTTTTTTTACATGACATGGAAATTTGCCATGATTTTTAACTTTGAATTGTATTTTTAAAAATATTCCTGAAAATCTGGTAAGAAAGCGAAATTGTACACAAAACTGCGCCCACACCATTGGTGGTATGATAAGAGAATCAACACCATTGTGTAGCTGAAGTGTTGTAGGTTTCAAGATATAGTTTTGGGGGGGTATATCTAATATAGAGGGTGTTTAGTCTGACAAATCTGAAAAGTTTGCTGTAATTGGGCCACTGTTCATTGGCTCACTTTGTAGCTAGTTGATTCCACGTCTGCGTGTGTAACCATACTATGGCATACCGTTTGATTCAGGACATTTGGAGATTGATATTTGGTAACTTTTTTTACATTACTTGGGATTTGGCATGATTCTACCTTTGAGAGTGTTTTTTTTTTTAATTTTTAGAAAATCTGCTAAACGGTGAACTTCTACGAAGAACTGCGCCCACACCATTGATGGTATGAATGAACAAACTACAGAATTACGTAGATAAAGGTGTGTAGATTCGAGAAATATATGATTTGTGGGGTTGTTTTGTGGGGAAAAACTGCAGACTGTTCAAATTCAGATTTGGCTAAAAATGTTTGCTGTTTCTGAGCCATTGTGCATTGTCTCACTTCATGGCCATTCGCTTCCACGTCCGAGTGTGTACCACACATATGGCATACCGTTTGATTTCAGGACATTTGGGAGATTATATTTAGTAACTTTTTTATATATTCCATCAGGTTTTGGCATGATTTGTACATTTTGAATTGTTTTTTTGGTTCATTTTTTCAGACAAATGCGAACTTCTATGAAGAACTGCGCCCGCACCATTGATGGTATGAATGAACAAACTACAGCATTACAGCTCGAAGGTGTGTAGATTTCAGGAATATATAGTTTGTGGGGGGTATTTGTGAGTTACGGGGGTGTGTTCTGTGGAAAAAACTGCAGACTGTTCAAATTGAAAGTTGGCTAAATATTTTGCCTGTTTCTAACCATTGTGCTTTGTCTCACTTTGTGGCTTTACGCTTCCACGTCGCGTGTGTAACCACACACATGGCATACCGTTTGATTTAGGACATTTGGGAGATTGATATTAGTAACTTTTTTTACATTCATGAGGTTTTGGCATGATTTCTCCCTTTTGAATGTTGTTTTTTGTTATTTTTTCAGACAAATGCGAATTCTATGAAGAACTGCGCCTACACCATTGATGGTATGAATGAATAAACTACAGCATTACATAGCTGAAGTGTGTAGATTTCAGGAATATATAGTTTGTGGGGGGTATTTCTGAGTTACGGGGGTGTTCTGTGGAAAAAACTGCACTGTTCAAATTCAGAGTTGGACGAATATTTTTGCTTATTGTGAGCCATTGTGCAATGTCTCCCTTCTGGCTATTCGCTTCCACGTCTGCGTGTGTAACCACACACTATGGCATATTGTTTGATTCAAGACTTTGGGAATCGTATTTGGTAACTTTTTTTACATTCCATGGGGTTTGGCATGATTTCTACCTTTTTGAATGTTATTTGATGTTCATTTTTTTTGAAAATCTGGTAAAAGTGCAAACTTCCATGAAGAACTGCGCCCACACCATTGATGGTATGAATGAACTAACTACAGCGTTACATATCTGAAGGTGTGTAGATTTCAGGATATATAGTCTGTTTGGGTATTTCTGAGTTGGGGGGTGTTTTGGTGGTAACAGCAGACTGTTCAAATACAAAACTTTTTTTTTTTTGCTGCTACTGACATTTGGCACTGGTCACCCTCTGGGTTAGTTGGTAGCCATGTTCTTGGTACACCCAGGAATGTGGCATACCGTTTTTTTTGGGAGGGGTTAGGCTTTCATATTGAGATGCGTTTGAACTTTCCTTCACAGTTTTAGCTGAAATTGCATTTGATTTTGTCTCTGATTTTACAGTTGAGGAAAAAAGGAAATGTGAGAAAATAACTTACAATTGGACAAAGAGCTGCGTCCGGGTACTGCATTTTGATCGAAACTTACCTACCAAATATCCTGCGGGTGTAGTTTCTAAAATATCTCACTTGTGGGGATTATTTTAGTTAATTTGGAAGATATTCTATGTTAACTGTGAGAAGTGGTTTACATTTAATTTGGTGTAATATTCTTGAAGGTCAGTTTTAGTTTGGGGGTTGTCTCCTGTACAGGAAATGTGGGGTACCAACATATATCTGGTATCGTTGTACTCGGGAGTATCAAGAGCTTTTAGAAACAGAAGATTTTTGTGTGTAACCTTAAGATAACTATAAGTAAAAATGGGAAAAATCCATGAAAATTTGCAAATTTTTCATTTTTTTTACATATTTTACCCATAATTCCAGTAAAATTTCCAGAAAAGTTACAAATTTGTTACCATGTTAAAGTACACTTTGTGCTGAAAAACAAATGTAAATATTCCTATTTACTGCAGTTTCCTACTGTAAAATTATTCTAAAGCGATTAAGGGCAAAATCCTGAAAATTCTTCTGGCAGTTAACCAAAAAAAAATTAAATTTTTCTGGCACTGAAGGGTTAAGAGCATTAGAACAAACATATCTATTTTATTTATGTGCACAGAGGAGAGAGGTAAATAGCAAACACGAAATCTACTAAGTTTGGTAGATTTCCTGCCTAATAGGGACTGAATGCTACCCATTGATTTGAAATAAAGTTTGGTTTTTTGCCTAAACCATGATCCACGAACCATGAAGGCATTCCTTCTCTTTCCTTCGCTGGTACATCATTGATGTGTAGCTATCTATTTTGTTCTGTACGCTACACTTGTAGGATGTAAGATGCCTATCTTTGCCACAGATGGTAAAGCATGAAGAATCTGGTTGATTAGTAGATCAGTGGCCACTATTTGACAGTGGTATGCATTGGGAATTAAGCCCTGCCTCCTTGAAAAGTATTTTATGGTCCGGTAGGTACTTATTTGGGTTAGTACTATTCTTATAATACTATTTTTCTTTAATCATTTTTTTTAAGGACATGTAAACTGTGCCAAATCTTTTCCACCTAATCACACTGTAATAGGTTTACTTCACCACTTTTAAATTTGCTTTTTTTCTACTACTCGACCTTCCTATCCGTGTTTTTTTTAGCTCTGAGAGTTTTACTTTCATCTTTTGCATCTACAGGAGGAGAGTGTGGTTTTATATTGTAAATGTCTGTCCTGCCCTAAATGTTCAAACTAAGATACATGTAATTGTGACCATGTGGCAGCTAGGGGAGAGAGGAGGAAAGGCTCACATTCTGCTACTGGGAACAAATAATCAAAGAACAGGTCACTGGCAGGGCTGGATTATGCACAAGGCACCCAGCAACTTCCTGGGGCCCGGGTGCCAGGGGGGCCCATCGAGCCATCCTGTGCCCAGAATGCTCTATGGCAATCCGGCTCTGACTTGTGATTCTTTTTCTGATGGCCTGTCCTTTAAATAACTCATCTGCCAGGGGCCCGACCCGGAATTCCAATCCTGACAGAAGGACATCAGTCATTGGTAGTAGCTGTGCGCACAGGCCATGGCACGCTGAGTACCAGACACTGCTGCTGCACCTGCGTGTGGTGCTAGGGAAGGTGTTGGTGGTGCCAGGGGAGATGTGCTGGTGGTGCCAGGGGGAGATTTGCTAGTGGTGCCAGGGAAATTTGCTGGAGGTGCCAGGGGGAGATGTCTGGTGGTGCCAGGGGTGTGTGTCTGGTGGTGCCAGGGGATGTGCTGGTGTGCCAGAGGGGTATCCTGAATCAATGAAAAACGTATTTTTCATTGCCCTTTGCTCAGTTTCTTATCTATATCATTTAGTATCTTAGAAAATGGTCAGGATTAAAATTTTAGTGATGTCACTATGACATCAGAATAACATCATAATATTGCAATGCATTTTAGTGTAGAATCTAAATTTGAGCATATTATGATGTCTTGCTGATGCCATAATAATGTCATGCAGCTGTCATAGTGACATCATTAAAATGGTTTTTATGGGATGTAAAAGCTAATATAGGCTATAGAATAAGAAGTCAGACAAAGTGAAATGCATTTTAGGGTGAGAATCCATATCTAATAAAATTGGGATGTCATGCTAATGCCATAGTGACATTACTAAAAATTTAACTATGACACTTTTCATCATAATTTTGATGAAAAATGTATTCTGACCCTAAAAAGCATTGCCCTTATCTCAGTTTCTTTATTCTATATTATATCTTTAACAAGTGTCAGGATTAAAATTTAGTGTTGTAATCAAAAGTATGACCTATAGAACAAAGGGCATGTCTTAATATAGGAAATTATTTAATTGACCATGTGTCATTTAGACCTATTGGATTCAAGCTTTCAATCTTTTTTATCCATTTCGCCTCTGCTTGCATCAACATTTCTTATTATCCCCTCCTTATTGGTCTATTTACTTTCTCTAGGACACACCATTTTAGTTGTGCTCCCGTATGTCCTTTTTCTTTAAAATGTCTTGCGACAGGGGTGTCAGATTGAGTACCAGGAGCAAAATTTCTAATACTTCTTTTATGTTCCTGGATTCTGACCTCTTTGGTCTCACATGTGGAATGGTGTTTCATTAGAATATTAAATCCCTTTGTTGTGGACATACTTTTTCACCCTTTATCACCGCACTACAACAATACAATTCAAGCAAGGGAACGTGCCTTTCCTTTTACTGCATGTTTTATTTGTTTTTATATGTTATTCTGAGGGACTAGTTTGTCCTTAATGTTCTTCCTCTTTTGTAGCAAAACCTTGGTTGTTCCTTGAAGATCTTACCATATTCGGTGTGGATTTCAGGACGTTACACGTTTGTAATTTGCTTAAAAAGGATCGTAACTGATCCGAAACATGACGCAATAAATTATGCTTTAGCAGTGCATTTCTGCATGAACGCCTCCTCATTACTTGAAGTATTTTGCAAATTACCTGCATGTGGGAACAGGAAAGTGAGGTGTGATAGATGCGATCCGGATGTCTCACTTGTATAAGGTAATCACTAAAAATTGAACTCTGACACTTTTAAAGCTTTAAATGACATAGAAATTCTTGCTTTCTAGGGTCAGAATACGTATTTCAGAGAAAGCTCCTGAATAATGTCAATAAAAATAGCATAGTAATAAGTATGTAGAGCACAACACCTGCTGGGGTGAACCCTAGTTAGCACTGGGGATAATAAAACAGTAATAGGCAAAGAAAGGTGAGTATCGCCCTATTGTGCAAACAGATCCTGGTACACAAGAGATGGATCCCGACAGTAAATTGTTAAAACATAACTTTAATAATATGCATTAAAACTATTTACACACAAGGTTAAAATTTCAAGGCCACATGTTGCCATAAAGAGAGAAAAAGGGAACAAGAAACAGGAGTATCCCTCAACTTTAAAATGCACAATCAGTGCTGGAAATAGGCTGACCCTAAGTAGATGAGAAAGCCCTAGCACTCAATGCCCTCCTAGTCCAATAGTGAGTCCCTAGTTTAGGTCCCAAAACATAGTAAGTGGCATCATGGGATGCTGATAAAAATCACCTAGGTGATAATCTCCATCATGCAGGAATGAGTAATAATCAATATTCACAAGCAGCAATTATAGTGCCAAACATGGCAGTATTCAAATAATTGTCCCACAATTCAATTTGTATAGTGGGGAACAGATAGCTTGAAGCCTCAAGCTCTGATACTGTATTAGGGTGGGGAAATGCCCCTAATAGTATAGAATTTGAGGTTGAATAAAGACATATGCCCATCCAGTCCAACCCATCTAGCAATATCCTCATTTCCTGCCTAACTGTTGATCCAAGGAAGGCAAAAAAACACCAAATTTATGAAGGGGAAAAAATCCCTTCCTGGCTCCAAGTGGCAATCAGAAATTTCCCTGGATCAACTCTACTTTATGAATCAATCCAGTAACTTGCAACAAGTTTCGTTCATAAGAGCTTACTCATAGGGGTTACCCCTGCTTGTGAATATTGATTTATTACTCATTCCTGCATGGTGGAGATTATCACCTCGGTGATTTTTTATCAGCATCCCATGTGCCACTTACTATGTTATGGGACCTAAACTAGGGACTCTCTCATTGGACTGGGGGGCATTAGTGTCTAGGGCTTTCTCATCTACTTAGGGTCAGCCTATTTCCAGCACTCAATCATTTTAAAGTGAGGGATACTCAGGTCCTGTTTCTTGTTCCCTTTTTCTCTCTTTGTGGCAACATGGGCTTTGCAAATTTTAACTTGTGTGTAAATAGTTTAATGCATATTAATAATAATAAGAACGTTTCAACAAATTGCTATGCTTTTAGGGTCAGAATACAGTTATATTTCAATGAAATTATGATGTCATGCTATCATAGTGACATCACAAATATTTAAACCTTGACACTATTCAAAGCTATTAAATGAATAGCATAAGAAGTCAACAAATTGCAATTCTTTTTAGGGTCAGAATAATATTTCAGTAAAATTATGATGTCATGTCAAAAAAGTAACCCTAATACATTTAAAGTTATTGCATGATACAATAAGTAATAAGTTATGCATTTTAGGTCAGAATCTAAAACTAGCTAAATTGTGATGTCATGCGGATATCCTAGTGACATTATTCAAAAGAGTTTTATGAGTTGTTAAGCTAATATATGATATAGATTAGGCAGGGCCGGATTATCCACAAGACACCCAAGGCAACTGCCTGGGGACCGTGTGCAGGGGGCCATCAAGTCCATCCTGGGGGCCAGTATGGCAGTATGGCAATCTGGCTCTGACTTCTGAATTATTTTCTGATGTCTGACCTTTAAATAAGCCGTGGACCCAACCTGGGCTTCCAATCCTGACAAGTTCCTTACCCAACCTGAAACCAGTCTCCCTGTTACTGATGGTGGTGGTTGTGCTTGAGAGCCTGACAGGTTAGTACTAGCACAGGAGAAAATCTTAAATATCTTTTTTAATGTGTTAAGTGATAAGCTTTGTGCCTATGGTGGGGGTTATGATGCTGCAGAAAATGTCTTAAGGGGAAAGATTTGTTGTTTGTTGGTAGGGGGGAGATTGTGCTATGGTGCCAGAGGGGATGTACTGGTGGTGCCAAGGGGCATGTGCTGGTGGTGCCAGGGGGCATGTGCTGGTGGTGCCAGGGGGCAGTTGCTGGTTGTGCCAGCGGGGATGTGCTGGTAACAGGAGTAAGTGCTGGTGGTGCTGTGGGATGTGCTGGTGATGCCGGGGGGATGTGCTGATGGTGCCAGGGAGATGTCTGGTGGTAATGTGTAAAGGAACATTACGGGTGGCCAAAATCTGACTTGTGCTTTGGGCCTCATTGGATCTTAATCCGGTTCTGGTCACTGGGCTCAGAAAGTCTCATGATTGACCATGTCTGGCTGGATAGAACACAGAACACAGACACATCTGCATGTCACCAGTTAAAAACTGAAGCAGTCCTTTTACATCATGTACTAAATGGATTTTATACAGTTATTGTTCCATATGTTAATACTAGACTCCAGACAGTGTTAATCAACATCCATCAATCAGGCAGTTTTGTCAGCCCCCCAGTTCACAAAACAGTGTTTGTCAGCCATCCAGTTCATCAGGCAGTGTGTGTCGTCCTCTAGTTCAAAAACAGTGTTTGTCAATCCTCCTTCTAAAACCATTGTTTGTTAGACTCCAGTTCAAAAACTTGTATTGGTCAGGCTTCCAGTTCAAAAACTAATATTGGTCAGCCCTCCAGTTCAAAAATCAGTAATCGTCAGCCCTCCAGATTAAAAAAAACTGTATTGGTTAGCCCTCCAGTTCAAAAACCAGTATTGGTCAGCCCTCCAGTTCAAAAAACAGTATTAGTCAGTTCTACCAGTTCAAAAACAGTAATGGTCAGCCCTCCAGATTAAAAAAACCCTGTGTTGGTTAGCCCTCCAGTTCAAGAACCAGTATTGGTCAGTTCTCCAATTAAAAAAACAGTATTAGTCATACCTCAGTTCAAAAACATGTGTTGTCAGTCCTCCAATTAAAAAAAAACAGTGTTTTTCAGTCTCCCAGTTCAAAAACAGTATTGGTCATCCCTCCAGTTTAAAAACACTATTGGTCAGCCCTCCAGTTCAAAAACCATGTAGGTCGCCCTCCAGATCATTAACCATCTTTAGTCAGCCCTCCGGTAAACAACAGCTTTACAGTCAGCCCTCCAGTCACAACCAGCTTTACAGCCTATCCATTTGCTGTACATCAATAATCCCAGTATGCTGTACCCTGTCAATAATCCCAATATGATGTACCTGTGTCAATAATCCCAGTATGATCTACCTTGTATCAAAAATGCTAGCTTGCTGTACCTGTGCCATTTATTTGTGAATCTGGCTAGTATTAATCACAATAAAAGTTTGTTATTTTCATAGTTAAATTATCGCCGCAAATCGCCGAGAATAATCGATATTTTTATTAACTGAAATATAGAGAAGGAAAAAGGCAAGTCATTTTTTTCAGTTTAGTATTTCTTAAATTACAGTATATTGGAAACAATATACAATATTTTTTTTATAAAACTTGTTTTTTATTGAATTTTTAAAAAGCAAATATATAAAATATTGTTAACTTCAGTTTGGTCAAAGAGTTACAATGTATATTTATATAGTTACAAACATACAAAAATATGTAGATTTACAGGGAGATTCAATAAAAGTTCTTTTGTTTAAAATGGTGTTAATTTTGCCCCAACCAATCAGATGTTAGCTTTCAAATGTTAATAAGATCTGATTGTTGGGCATAATTAGCACCATTTTAAAACGATAATATCTTAAGAGAGTAAACAATTATTATTTAACATATATATACATTAGGCAGGACCTTCAAAATAGTACACCGATTATAATGGCAATATAATCCCGACCTGTATTCCACGTCTCCATATGGTTGTTTATTATTACATTTGTTGAAAGGAGTTTTGTTCTTTATTTGGTATATAATTGGCGTTGTTTTAGATGAAATCACATTGATCTAGGGTCAGTGTACCAGTATTCCCATTTTCTATAGAATTGAACAAACCGTCCTTGTGAGCATGCAAATGTTTTTCATATTGCATATTTGGTTAACCAGATAAGTAATCCTTTAGAGTTGGGATTCAATTGGATATGGATCCATATTTTACCAGGAGGGTCTCATAATTGTAAATGAATGATACATAATACTTTTCTATTTTGAAGTCCAATGTTCACAACCTAAAGCTGGTTTATATTGATTCTGAATAAGTTGTTTATAAAAATTCTTACCGTACTTCAACCACATTTAAATAGGTATGTTATTTAATTTTAACTGATCTTCTGCTTTTATTCCCTCAGATATTTCCTTTATCTAACTTTAGTCATCTGCTAATTTTAATTTCCAAGAATGGTTTAGAAAGGTTTCTCTCTAACCAGAAAACTTTCACTGTCATTTAGGATCCTTGCTTTTGACACACATCGTTTCCCTTGTGTTGTTCAATCCCAGCGCCATCTAGTGCAAAACCAAAAAATAAAAGGCTGATCGTTTCATGCAGATTGAGTTAAGGTTACTACACACGTGCGATCGCGGTCCTGACCCGCAACGCACGATGTGTACAAACGAACTTTTCG
>CM033470.1:265452693-265566139 GCA_019447015.1 Hymenochirus boettgeri | reverse complement strand
GGAAATCTTTTTGTAGCCTAAGCCTGCTTTAAATTTCTCAATAACTTTATCCATGACCTGTCCGGTGTGTTCTTTGGACTTCATGGTGTTGTTGCTCCCAAGATTCTCTTAGACAACCTCTGAGGCCGTCACAGAGCAGCTGTATTTGTACTGACATTAGATTACACATAGGTGCACACTATTTAGTCATTAGCACTCATCAGGCAATGTCTATGGGCAACTGACTGCCATCAGACCAAAGGGGGCTGAATAATTACGCACACCCCACTTTGCAGTTATTAATTTGTTAAAAATGTTAGGAATCATGTATGATTTTCCTTCCACTTGTGTACACCACTTTGTATTGGTCTTTCACGTGTAATTCCAATAAAATTGATTCATGTTTGTGGCAGTAATGTGACAAAATGTGGAAAACTTCAAGGGGGCAGAATACTTTTGCAAACCACTGTAGATAGGGCTAACAGCACATTGGGCTTTGAGTTTAAGTTCATCTTTGTAGAAAAAAAACAAAAACTATTGCAGTCATTAGAATGAATTTGGTATATGCCTAATGTATGTCATGCACAAAAAGAAGCATTCATTTATTGCAGGGCAAGTTCACCCTTAATACAAAAAACTGGTGACTTGTTAGTTATCTGCCCGCAACCCTAACTGCTATTTTTACCAGTTTACTACATGCATTGGTAACCAGATACTTAATTTCTTTTTGATTCTGGCAAAGGTTCCTGCCTTCTCCCTTTGCTCAATGCAGAGGAGGCAACAGGGGAGACATAAGTCAATCCTATGCTGTGAATTCAGCAGTCACAGCTTTGACTGCATGGAGGGAGGAGCTGGCAATAATTATCCTTAACTATCTGGTTAGTAACACATCTAATAAGGTGTTGAATATATGTGTTAAGGTTGGGGACAGGTAAATGATAAGTGAGCAGGTTTTTTTTTTTTGTTTTAAAGAGTTAAGATACCTTTCCAGAAGTGTGTCCACAGAAAAAGAAACGATTGGATTGTCTCATTATTGTAATACCAGGGACCTCAACTGTAAACTAGATAAAAACAAAATAGAACTTTAATGTTAGAAAAGTTTAGAAAAAGAAAGAATAAAAAAACAAGCTGCTTTATAGTAATATTCTTTATCTTTAAGGACAACAATACCCCAAAAAACAACATCTCCCCCATTACATTTCCTCACTTTCAGCAGCTGAAATCGCCTTACTCTCATTTACAACCGTGCTGCCTTCCCTTAGATATCACACAGCAAAGACGAGTGCTAAAAGCCTGCCTCCTAGATTGCCCAGGGCCATGATTAACATATCACTTGACATTGACTGGTGGGAATGTCTGTTACAACCTCTCTCCTCCTCCGCTGCCAGTCAAACAAACATGAACTGTTCGGTTGCTAGGATACAGCCTACATAATCAAGCTGACAAAGGATGGGTGGAGTAGTGTTTTCTCACTGCTAGTTTTGAGTGACAGTTACAGGCAGACAGAATTGTTACACCCTCCTCACAGTGTGGCTAATTGAAGGCAGAGAGAAGCTCGAAATCAGGAAAAAAACATATAGGGAGGGCTGCATACCTTTACTCTTTTGAAAGCAGTTTAAAAAAAAAAAATGCATTGAGGCCATACAGTTATCCTTTAATCTGACAATACATTACATGTTCTAAACCAACTGTTTTTCACATCCAAAGTGCAATATGACCCTTAATGATAAACAAAAGAAACAATATCACAGTCATTTTCCATTATTTATTAAATGGTCCATGTTACGACATTGTTATAATGAGCAGATAATTCTCCCTGCATTAAAAGGAATGAATGCATTACCTTTTGAGTTTCCTGCACAGTATTTAGATCCATCTGAATCACATGGTTTTGCATGCCTCCCAGGAGCAAAGTGCTGCTGTCAGTAAGGAGTAGACTGTGACAGTCTATATTTTCATCCATCCTTAAAAGTAAATATACTAGTGGTGATCATAAAAAATGATAACGCATTATACAATTTATTTTTACTAAGTAACTTACAGGTAGTCGAAAATAATAAGTCCCCCACGAGTCATGTATTTTAAATTGTTCTTTGTGAGGAAAATCACCCCATTCTCTAGAGTTTGGATCTGCCGGATGTCATTATTAGGATGCACTTGGAATGAGGAATATCGATCAAGTGCAGGACTGAAAAAAGAAGTGGCATGACCCTGTAGAGAAGGAAAAGAGGACGGTCAGTGAAACATACAAAAAAAATACACCATAAATTTTTTTTTCAAAAAAAGAGTAGAATGTATAAAATTCAATGTTTCTGTCACTAGAGCAGGCAATGTATTCAATTGCCCCCTCTTTGGTATTCACCCCTATACAGAGGGTAACAAAAGAGCTATAAAGAAAACTTCTTTGTAATTCTCTGGGTAAAGTGCACTGAGCTTTTCCTATACGCACTAGGTGAGGGGTAGGGGAGGCATGGGGGTGATTGGAGGCCTTGATATAGTGGAAAAAATATTCATGTATTTGCACAGATGAATCTTTGAAAAAGGAAATTTTATACTCACTGTAAAATACCTTTCTACAAAGCCATCAGGGGGACCCAGGACATGCAGGGGTTAAGTGATCCAGTTCCAGGAGCGGACACTTAGTAGTTAAAAAAAGGCTCTGGTGCTCCTCCCTGCTTCCTTATATATATGTGCACCAGAAGCCTCCCTCAGTTTTGTCCCAAAGATTGAGCAAAAGGAGTTGGTAAACAAGTAACAGTAATGCACATCAAACCAACAAAAGGCATGTAGCCAAAAAAGTAGAAAGGAATATAGGAGCCCCCCTGATGGCTTTGGAGAAACATATTTTACAGCGAGTACAAAATTCTATTTTCTCCACTCGGGGACCCAGGACACGCGGAGAACATCCCAAAGTCCCAATGAGCAATAAGTGAGGGCAAAAAATAAACAATCAACACCTACGCTGCTTGCACTACAGACCTCCCCAGTGCTACTTCAGCAGAATTCACAACATGGAGTCTGTATAACCTTATAAAGGGGTATTGATTGAAGACCAAGTTACCGCCCAACAAATCTGGTCCACTGATACTCCTCTGTGAGCCGCCTACATAGACACTAAAGCCCGAGTGGAATCGGCTGCAACCTGCCCAGGAGAAGCAGCCCCTGCAATCTCATAGCATGTGAGAACCATGGAATAAATCCACCGTGCCATGATTTGTGGTGAACCTCTAGCTCCCTGCTGGGGCCCACAATGTTTAAGGGTGTGAATGTTATGATTTTCTTGATGTGTGGTCACGAATAAATTGAATATTTTCAATGGAGTGCAACCCTCTATCCCTTTTTTCCTTGATATGTATTCCAGTGATGGTGGATACCTGGAGGAGTTTACACCCGTGGTTGTGTAGAGTGCATAGGACCTGTTTGTCTTGTTTGGACCAATGAGAGAGGGCCCAGATGACTGCTCGTAGTTCCAGCACGTTTATGGGTAAACATGACTCCTCCTGGGACTACAGTCACCGAGCCTGATGGGAGTTGCATACCCCGCTCCCCAGCCCTGTAGACTTACATCCGTGGAAACGACTATTCTTGTGCGGAGTGAACAATCGGGTCTTAGAGAGGAAGTTCAGTGCAAGCACTTAAAAACTGAGGGAGGCTTCCGGTGCACTGGTATATAGGGAAGCAGGGAGGATCATCAGAGCCTCTTTATCTACTACGTGTCCGCTCCTGAAGGAGTAGCTGAAGTAGCTGGTTCTGTGCACGCGCGTGATGTTGCGGCACACGCAAAGTCAGTTTGTGCACGGACGTGTGTGCGTGACGTTATCTCGCTGCACACACACACAGCGCGGCGAGAGGACGTCATGTGCACACGTTCTTGCACGGAACCAACAGGCATTAGCTTTTGAGGCTCAAGAAGCAGGGGAAATCTCAGAGGGGTGGAGCTTAACATTCAGCAAAGCAGAACCAATATGTCAGAAACTTTCACGCTGCAAAGGTAGGCTCTGGAGGGGAAAAATGGCAACAGTTTCTTTATAAAGCTTCCAACAAAACATAACTTGATTTTTCAGCATACTTATCCTTTAAAAAGAATAGTAATTCAGCAGTTTCTGGCCTATAAGTCTGGGGAAGGTGTTATAGGCACAATTTCTCATGATTTAGTGTTTTTTTTGCACCAAGTCTGGCCACGTGTGTATCCAGCCTAAGTCAGATAAATGTGGAATTATTTTGTATTCATATCCATGAATCTTGTCATTTTATATGTTGTATATGTATTAAACTTAAAAAGTTAGATTAGTAGTGAAATAATTTCTAGATTATTTAAATTACAACTGCATTTAAATTTGGCACTACTAAATGATTTGCTTCCTAACTCCACCACTCATCTCCAAACAGGACAGACATGCTCATTGTGTCTTTCCCAGAAAGATAGTGAAAGAATTTCCAATTACCGTATATACTCGAGTATAAGCCGAGGTTTTTAGGTTTAATAGCTCGAGTCACTGTGACTCTTATACTCGAGTCACAAGAAACTTACCTTCAATCCAGAAGCAGCCGCGAGTCAGGCCGGCAGTTCCCAGTAGTTCTTCACGGTTGCGCGATGATATCATCGCGCACGCTGGCGGGATGACGTCATCGCGCAGCCGCGAAGCAGTACTGGGAACGCCGGCCTGACTCGCGGCTGCTTCTGGATTGCGGCAGCCGGCAGAGAGAGGAAGACAGAAGACCAGGTACGGTAAGTGAGCTGGGGTGGACTGGGGGGAGGGCTGGGGGGACAGTATGCCATGCTTTACCTTTACCTTTACCCACATTACCTTTTTACTATAGGTGGTTGGAAACTACAACTCCAGCAACCAAGCATGCTGGGAGTTGTTGTAGTTTCCAAACATCTACAGTGGAAAGGTATTAGGGTGGGGGACAGTATGCCATACAGTAACCCCCAATACCTTTCTACTATAGGTGGTTGGAACTACAACTCCCAGCAAACAAGCATGCTGGGTTGTAGTTTCCAACAATCTACAGTGGAAAGGTATTAGGGTTACTGTATACCCTCGGTTATACTCGAGTCAATCATGTTTTTCTAATTTTGGAGGCAAAAATGGGTACCTACGCTTATACTCGAGTCGGCTTATACTCGAGTATATAGGGTGGAGCTCCTTTGCGTCTTCCTGAGCAAAGGCTAGTGAAGAATCTGCAGTTTCTGGACAAACAATAGGGAAAGTGAGTTTAAATCATACTTCTCCTTTAAAAAAAACCTTCTTTGATAACTACAAAAAAAACTAAACAAAACCAAAAAGGCAAAACATGGAAACGTTTATAAAACTATATCTAGCACTCACTCTGTGGTTTCCAACCCACAACATCTCCTCGTGAAGATCAAAATGTACAGCAGACACTGGTACTCCAACTTCAGACACAGCTGTGTGCAGCTCTGAGTACATCCCTTCCATAATGCTAACAGGGTCAGTGACAGGGATCCCCTCCAGTCCCACTCCATCATGATCCAGTTCCACAGTCTGCAAGAGGCTGGAGTTTAAGTGAGCATCAAGAACTGGGTCCAAAGAAGAATGGAGGTTTGGTGCGTACTCTGTCAGTGATGGGTCCAAACTGTCAAAATTCATCATTCTCACTGGATCCAGTACAGGAGCTAATTCAAATAAACAGCATTATTGTTTCCATATGTTTACAATGTCATGTCGCATTTGTGTTACAGGAAACATGCTTCCAATAAGGTAACAAAACAAACTATTGGTATTATATGACGTAACTGCGCACAACTTACCAGTCCGCCTGCTCCCACTTTCAATCTAGGACCCTGTCGCCGAGGTGATGTCACAGACTGCGACCGAGGTTTGCGGAATGCGCTGGAATCGTGACGTCACTTTGCTGCGCGAAACTTAAAGTTGCCTCTCCGCTTGTTTTCAATGCCGGGGTGTACCTGGGGGAGCTGTCGTTTTTTACGGTGTTGGGGATTCAGCTTTCCTGTTTTCGTTAACCGATGCTTCATACTTAACCCACTGATTTGTGTGCCTGCCTTATTCCTCCTACTCCTTAGAAAAGACCGTCCCTAACATAACATACGGTGCGACGCTGGAGAACAACTCTTCTTTGTCTAGTGTAGTTCAATAAACACAGTAGCTGAGCATCATTTACAATGTATTCGGCAGTTTAGTGACACCACGCTTACATTTGTTATACTCCCCATCCCCCTGGTGTCCCTGACATACCCACTCACCATGTGTTTGCTCTGAAAGACTAGTTTTTTTTCATTTAGAAAGTCATGATCCATGAGATTACAGGTTCAAACCCCCATATGTACTTTTCATTTTTGTATAAAAAGTAAAGGAACTTGTTAGGGACAGTAGTGCAACAGAAATCCCACAACACTGTAAAATCCCTATTCTGTGCCTGAGAGGTAGAATATCCGTGCAAGTGTAACATGTAGGTCTCTGTATTTATTTAGGTGCAGTGCTACTAGCGCATACATACAATGTGTATGCACGTCCATTTCGGCCGACAGTTATTCCATGTATGGGTGCTTTGTCTGCCAAAGTGCACTGAGTTCAGCACGATGATCCGCCTGTCGAATCAGGCCGCAAACCCCAATCAAAGGCCTGTTTTGGCCAACTAAGCGCCCATAACGTGAAAAGATCGTAGAAACAGACATGCATACAAACACATCCTACCCTGCCGAATCTGGCTTCCGGGGCAGGGTGGGGAGAAGGGGACGGAGCTGTCTGACATGACGTCAATGATGTCACAAATGGGGTGGAGCTAGGGCAGGCAGACGTCAATCAAGTCACAAAGGGGGCAGGGTTATGGGCAGGCCACTACATGTGACGTAATTTATGTCACAGAAGAGGCGTAGTTAGGGGGAGCATGATGTAAATTACATCACAGAAGAGGCGGAGCTGCCAGGTAAGTTCGGGTCGCAGGAGTTTGGGGTGGTCTCGCGGGTGTGCTGGAGACCACCCCAAAATCCGGGAGACTCCTGGGTGGGATGCCTGCATACACATTGTGCGTTGCAGGTCAGCCTCCGTGATCGCATGTGTGTATGAGCTTTTAGCTGCTTGCACTGTAATAAAGCAAAGCAACAGATACATGTTTTACAAATAGTGGGGCCAGGGGGAGATGCTGGGATATGCAATGCTTTCAAAGTTTTATCAGGGACTTCCATGTTGTTTTGCAGATATCTGTATAGAAAATGCTCTGAGAAGAGAGACCGTGAATACTGGGGTTCAGGAGAGTGGCCAATAGCTTTACAAGTTCACAAGGCCTTTTGAAGACTGCATGGATAGAGATGCACCAGCAACAACATGGAAGCCTTTCTACTTACATTATTTTTTACATGTAAGTAAATGTAACTTACTGGTTTAGTATCTAACAATGCTTTGGTGATTTAGGAAGGAAAGCTGTGCTCTTTTCTTGCATTAAAGTCACGCTAACTGATTCATTATCGATTAGCACGATTTTTACCCCTTCATTGCGCCGGCTAAGCAGGTATCGCCCACATAGCCGTCGTGACCAATTCAATATGCAGCTTGTTTTTGCATGACTATTGAACACCCGCTAATAATTGCCCTTAAAGTCACGCTGTCTGTAAAACCCTTTTGGGATTTACCTACATGAGCAAAGCGCTTATTGAATTAGGTAAGGAAGATTTACCCGGAGCTATAGTGTCTTTGGATACATTTCTCTGTGTACGTTTTATTCTCCTTTAGATTTGGCTTTTCCTGTACTATTATTCCTTTTGGTCTCATACTCAAAAACCAAGAGAAAGTTGGCCAGGAAGTCACCAGAGGCCTACTAGATTTCTTGTCAAATACTGATTGTTTAAACCAACAAGGTATCCTACCTGCACTACTACTGGACTAAGCAGTTGCGCAACACCTTTGCGGTGGTGCTCCGTGTATATCTCAATGCAAAACCAAAAAAATAAAGGACCCAAAGAGGGCCCCCAAGTACACTATATGGGGCACACGCACTGTTTAACGGCAAAATTGATAAATTTATTTATACACCATACAAAATACATTGTTTGATCATAAGATATAAACGTTAAAAACAGATACACCATTCGGGGCGTCCCCCCTGCAGGTGGAATCCATCCTTTAGGACCAGATCCATTAGCAGAGGAGCAGGACCGGACACTGTAGGCTGTACAAGAACCAAACCCCTGTGCGGGACAGGCTGTGCGGACGGGTGAAGGGCAGCGGAATACAGTGAGTGGGTGGAGAGAACATGTGATGCTGGAGGCAAGAAAGGCAGACCGTGAGCTCTGGACAGAGTGGTCCCGTTCTGTACGGCCGTAAACCCGGGGGACGTGAGTATATTAGCACTCACATCAGGTTTTAGGTTTTTCAGCCCAGCATGTACTTTTGTTTATACAGATCCTGGACACTTGGACTCTGCATGAAAGGGGGATGGTAGAGAAGGGGATTCCGGATCACTGATTTTTTACCTGTTGGTTTGGGGGACGCCCCGAATGGTGTATCTGTTTTTAATGTTTATATCTTATGATCATACAATGTATTTTGCACGGTGTATAGTGTATGAATACATTTATCAATTTTGCAGTTAAGCAGTGCGTGTGCCCCATATAGTGTACTGGGGGGCCCTCTTTGGGTCCTTTATTTTTTTGGTTTTGCATTCAAATACTGATTGTTCCCTACATCCCTTCATTTACATTAATCACTTGTATTCTTCATATTTTTGGGTTGTGAAATAGGGTAGCAAGATAAAAGCCTTTACAAAGCCAAACAAAACTTTAAAAGGTATATTCCATACACCTGTACTTACCTTCTAATGTTTGGCTGCAAGGTCAATTGCATACTATTATCCGACTGAGAAACATCACAGGAATGTTGGCAGCTAAAACCACTGCTGCCCTCGATTTTACATTAGATTTAACATTCATGTTGGATCTCATGTCTAAATGTCAGATCAGTGTGTGGCCCCTTTTAGACTGATTGGCTCCCTAAGTATGCTATTTGGGATAAGGACTATATTCCTTATGTATCAAGAAAAAGTACTTTGATCATGATACATGTATTTATTACTTTGTATATTATCAAAAATAACAAGCCTTCTGTGTGCCAATTTCAATGGTGACAGGTCATAAACACACACAAAGAAAGCAATGTTACATAAAATGCAAAGAACAAAGATGATGCACCTCCAAGTGCAAAAGACACCCACATAGTCACTGCAAACGATGTAATATGCCTAAAGCGTAAATGTTTTCAACGATTTTTATAACCAGCTACTGGCTGGCTTTAAAATTACTGCAAATTCTGTTACCAGGTCTGCTGCAGTAGGGTGTGTGAGAGCCTACTTAAATCTGTGCAGGGGGGTCTGGGCCCATGCTGTTCCACCAGTGCTCCTTAACTGCTGTAACATAAAGTAAACCAAGAGGTTCTGGAAGATTTTATTTCACAAGCAATTTTCTATTTTACAGTGTTTGGTCACTGAAGTTACAGCCTATAATATTTTGCCCAGCCCGATCTTGTTAACAGACACCACACACAGGACAATTATCAGCTGATTCCAGGTAGTAGCCAATGAAATCACTACATCTATGGCTACTTAGGGAGAATCTCACATTTGAACATTTTTAAAAATGTGTTACACACCACTTGCTTCTCATGTGGCACAGACTAAAACTGCTTATTATGTAGTGGTACTGTAGGAAGGTAGACACTCATGTTAATGAATTAATGGCCTGCCTACACCATAGATCTGCTTGAAGGAGGAAAGTGTTGTAACTGGATGTTTCAGAGTTTGTGATGGTTTTTCTGCTTTAGGGAAAAGAAAGTTACAAGGATTTAAAAAGGGTGGTTAAAAGGAAAGTCCAGTGTAAAAATAACTTTAGCTAGGAATGAAGATCAACCCCCCCAAACCTAGGTTTCTCATTAATAAAATTTTCCTAAGATGCCCCTGAAGTCACTTACCTGACCGGGTCCCTTGCTGCTTGGGTGCCACCTCCTGCTCCTGTTTCAAGCTCGTTTTGAGCAAAAACAGGAACAGAGGGTTTCTGCGCTGGCAGCAGCTTCACTTCCTGGTCGTGGCTGTCAGGCGATGTGACGTGACGTTGCATCCTTTACTGATAGCCGCAACCAGGAAGTGGAGCAGCTGTCAGCCACAGAGCAGATGAAAAGGGGAGAGGGACTATGCCAGGTCAAGGAACTACAGGGGCATCTTATAAAAAATGTATTAATGCGAAACCTAGGTTTTTGGGGTTGATCTTCATTCCTAGCAAAAGTTATTTTTACACTGGAAATTTATATAGAGTGAAGCTATAAATATTTGCAAATACACATTTTAGAAGAATACAGTACTTATAAGAAAGCATTGTGCTAAGAGTCTGAATATGGATTAGATGGTATATAATATTTCTGCCACCCAACAAGGTCCAGTTTTATATTTTCAAAAGTAGATATGAGTAATGCCTGTTAAACATATCATAAATCCTAACTAAGAGCAGGGAAGTCTTATTTAGTAACAGAACTTTATTTACTAATTTGCTTATGGAGGTGATGTAAATAATTGCTTTTTGCATTCATTTGCATGAGTATTTGCACAAAGCAATAAAATAGAACTGCCTTTCTGTAACGGAAATATCTAAACAGTCAAAACGAAAGGCCCCGAAGCTAAATATACAAATCAGTGTAAAAGTATATTTTGCATAATTCCTAGATATGTTAAATCACTTGATTAAGGTTGAAGGAATATTCTTGCTTTGCCAAATAATGTGGTAGAACCCGTCAATTGTAAACTTATCATTTATATTATTTTCTTTACTGACAATACACAACAAACCTAACAAAAGGAAGTTTCCTGTGAGTGAAACGAACTAGAGTGGAATGTGTCCCTTTCTCTTAAAGGGGAACTGTGGTCCAAAAATGACTTTAGGTAAATTGATAGGAATTGCTCCCCTGAGATTTTTTTCAATTTATTTCCATTGTTTATTTTGCATAGTTTTGAAGATATTTACATTTTTGTGTGTGATATGGCAGCAGCATCACCAGGTCTGAAACTGTCAGTCAATCTGTTCTGTGTTTCCTCCTCCCCTTTGCAGCCCCCCTGGTCCTTCCCACTCATGGAGCCCATGGTCCCTCCAGTTGCAGGCCCCCCATGACCCATTATCTTACAGTCCCATGTGGCCCCACCCACTCATGGGTGCCGTGGCCCTGCCCACTCACGGGTGCCGTGGGTTACTCAGACCCCTCTACCTTCTCTGTCAGGACTTCACACAGCATAGAGGAGGAGGGACTTCCTGTCTCCCTCACACACTGAGGGAGTCTGAGGCTGTGCTCGCCGGAGGCACTGTGCAGGAGAAGCCTCAGGAATTTCACAAGTCAGCCTCCCACCCATTAACTTTCTGGTCAGTCATTTCTGTATATCTTGGGCTGTGGAGCACGTAGAGAGGTGGTTGATGGCTCAATTTATAGGTAGGAAACTGGCCTTTCATTAACTTAACTTGTTTGGATGAGATTCAAAGTTGGCAGATGAGATTCAAAGTTGATAAATGTAAGGTGATGCATTTTGGACTTAAAAATCCATGTGCTACTTATACTATAAATGGCTCTGTGATAAGTGAATCCCTGTTGGAAAGGGATCTTGGAGTTTTGGTGGATAACATACTTAAAGGTAGCAAGCAGTGCCAGGCGGCAACAGCCAGAGCCAGCATTCTATTGTCTTGTATAAAGAGAGGTATGGATTCAAGGGAGAAAAATGTTATTCTCCCTCTTACCAAAGCATTAGTAAGGCCTCATTTGGAATATGCAGTGCAATTTTGGAATCCTGTGTACAAAAAAGACATCTTTGAAATGGAAAGGGTTCAGAGAAGGGCAACTAAATTAATAAGGGGATTGGGGGAGCTTGAATATGAAGAGAGACTGGAAAAGTTACAATTATGTACGCTGGAGAAAAGGCTCTTGCGTGGGGATATGATTACTGTGTATAAATACATTAATGGGCCATACAATAAACTATCTGGGGCATTGTTCACCAATAGAACATGTCAGAGGACACAAGGACATCCCTTAAGACTTGAAGAAAAAAGGTTTAGGCTTCAAGTTCGGAAAGGGTTTTTCACTGTGAGAACGGTAAAGCTATGGAACTGTCTTCCAGTGGACGTTGTTATAGCAGGTTCATTGGTCAGTTTCAAAAAAAAGCTGGATGAGTTTCTGCAAACAAGGAATGTTGCAAGTTAGTGGTTTTGATTCATAAAGTAGAGTTGATCCAGGGAAATTTCCGATTGCCACTTGGAGTCAGGAGGGAATTTTTTCCCCCTTCATGAATTGGGGGGGGGGGGGTTGCCTTCATCTGGATCAACAGTTAGGCAGGGAATGAGGATATTGCTAGATGGGTTGGACTGGATGGACGTATGTCTTTATTCAACCTCAAATACTATATTATACTAGTAATACAAATAACGTTTGTCTTTTTGTCATTTCCTATTGTGAAATCTTTCAAGATCTGTGACACTTTTTTCACCTTCTAATGCTGCCTGCTTTGAGTCAGGCAGATGATAGTATGAACAGTAAATAATTTAAGTTTGTTTACTATGCAGCTTTGAACACTGCCACTCTCTTCATAACCCAACAAGCTGGGGAACTGCAGAAATGATCAGTGATCAGAAAGACCAATTCTTCTTTAAATATGTTTTTTCACATTGAACTTTGGCATCACACTGGGACTAAGGCTGAATTGTGGTTTTTGCAATTTGTTTCTGTGTGCGCTTTTAGTTCTGCATTTGCAATAGTCCTAAATTGCAATGCATGGGATCCAAAAATGAAGATCATGTGTGTTGCAATTTATTACAGGAGCGCAATGCAGCCAGTTGGGCCGGCTACATTTTGCCCCATTGGCCTGCGATGCGGAAATTGATATTGAAAAATCTACACACAGATTAATTTTTTACAACCTATATAGTCGAATATAAGCCAAGGTACCTATTTTTACCTGAAAAAGGAGTAAAACTGATTGACTCGAGTATAAGCCGAGGGTAGAAGTTATGACCACTACGGCCTTATGATTCAGTATTGTTTTGAGGCTTAAGTTGCCCTTTAAATGGACAGCAGAATCCCTATACAGTAATCCCATACAGTAATAGCCAAATCCAGTATGGCTCTTACTGTATGGGACTACTGTATGGGAATTCTGCTGTCCATTTAAAGGGCAACTAAAGCCTCAAAACAATACAGAATCAGAAGGTGATCTTTTCAACCACAATAGATACCATCCTCCTGATTCTGTATTCTTTTTCTGTCTGCAGTGTTTTTTTTTAGTGGCCCAAAGCGGTTTACCTATTGCAAAACACCAGTTTCTTCTTCAAATGTGCAGAAATTGCTATTTTCCATACTTTAATGGCAACTTGCATGCCCCAAACCACTTTGGGCCAGGCTGAACTCAAATGTATTATGTGACGGGTATGTACATGTCTCTCTGTGGTGTTTTTTCAGTGGCCCAAAGCGGTTTGTCTATTGCAAAACGCCAGTTTCTCATTCATATCCGAATAAGAAACCAACTTCCTGTTGATCTGTCAATACTAATCATATTTTTAAAAAACATTTTTAAGCCATTCACATAAATAGCTTTTTGTTGATCTAATATTTTTAGATAATTGCTGAAAAGTAAAAGAGTCTATGGTTCATGTTTATGATTGTTATTCCTGAGATATTTTGCAGTTAACTTCCTTTTACTGGCTAACTTGACCAAAAATTAAAGTTTTAAGCTGAGTCAACGCAATATTGGCCCTATATCGCTAATGTGTGTAAGGCTGAAGTGACTGTTTCCGATGCCGACAAACGGTCGTTCCGACCGGAAAATTTCCCTTGTTCACGGTCATCCCCCTGTACTTAAGTATAGGGAGTCGGATGCGGTCATAGGGAGTATGGCAGTCACAAACATTTTCCCTATACTTTATGTAGGAAGAATGTTCATGACTGTGTACTCCCATTTGTCAAAGAAGACTGACATAATTTTGCAGATTCTGTCTGTCATCTTTGACAGATTGCTGCTGTGTGTACCCACCTTAAGGCATACTTTTCTAAATCTAGCTAGATACGCTTGTGGTGGCCATACTTGATAGGCAGAAAAACTGTACAAATGTTGTAAGACCAATGGACAATCATTATTGCACGATCTGACGATTGTATAATATCAGAATATCCTTATATGGTACAGAATCAGAATTTTTGTATATATGGCCAACATTAGGCTTTGACAATATATGAACATATATGAACACCAACCAAAGGTGTCACTTTTTGAGTTTTTTATTTTTGTTTTCATTAATGACTAATATGGAACAATTTTTGGCTTCTACAATACTACATGACAATTTGGCAAATATTCTAGAAATGGTTGGTACTTGCCTCCAACATTAGAGTAGTGTATAAGAGTTGTAATTTGACCCAATTATGTGCCAACCAGGAATAGTATGCATTATGAGAAACCGAACGGACAGCTATAAACCACATCCAACCCTCCTCACGTAGGAAGTACCTATTTTTTTTCTCTGTTTATTACCTGAACCTATGTTAAGTTTTTGGCTTTGTTTGGTTCTTCTTTAAAGTGGATCCAGCTTAAAAACAATACGATTTATTTCAAGGTGTGAGGTGAAAGGAGAACTTAACAATTTTACCCTTACCGGTAATGTGAAACCCCCAAAACACCTATTCTTTGTAAGCTACTTCTCTGGTAAGTTGCATTTATGTACATGTAAGGAACATCTTCTATAAATAAGAAAATGTACATGTTGTTGCCTGTACAACTCACAGCCCATGTTGTCTTCAAACAGCCTCATGAGCATCTATTGGCCTATCCACTGTCTCTATGCACATATTTTCTATACAGATGTCTCCACACCACTATGGAAGTCTTTGCAAGCTGCTGTTGCCCTGAAGATTATTTTCCAGTATGCTTAGGAACATCTGATTTTACTGCCTATTTTCTTTTCTTTGTTTAAATTCTGTTTTTAGCAAAAGATTAAGTTTATAAATGTACCTGTATTTTTCTATTAGCTCTAGAGGGTTAGTAGACTAATGCTTTGTTTTTTTTAAACAGCCCATTAAGTTACAGTTTTGTGTTTTTTTGCCTTGATGCAGCATAGGAGATAAATTGCAAAGATTACTTTTGTTTTTTTGAATGAAATGTAAATCTTTGTTCTGTGCCTAACAGGCACAGTAATATGATTGGCTGCCTGCTTCTAGGAGAACAGACAGGCTGCAGTTTCCTTGTTTTGAACGATTGTTTAAGCAATCTTAAACTTCCACCAAAACAAACATGTGGATTATGGGAGCTGCTCTACAGAACTCCCTGGTGAATTTTATAAATCAACCAACAGCAACAGCATAGGGAGAGGTGAGACAGTTTTTTGTATCTATATGGGCATTTTGCCCTACCAGTCTCAAATACCTTTCTCAAATACACACAAGTTACTACAGTCCTAATAAATACATTCCTGGTCCTGAAAAGATCACCTGCATTTTTCAAATCTGCTTACCCATAACCACAACCCGCTTTCTTGGTGTGCTTGATACCCACACCCAAACCACAAGTTAAAGGGCATGTCCACCCCAAAATTTAACTTTTGATATGTGGTAGGGAATGCTCCCCCAGCCCCAACCGCATTAATATAATTGTTAGAAAGTCGCCCGATTCTTACTTACCTGCCCTCTCTCCCCTGCTGCAGTGTTCAGGCCCTCTGCTTTCATGGAATTGAAAGCAGGGGGCGGGACCGGCAGCCGCGTCCGTGATTGGCTGAGAGGCAGGGAGGGCTGCACTGAGCATGCCTCAAACTTGATGAGGTTGAGGAAGTCTCAGGCACAGCATGAGTCACACACTGCTCCTACACAGCAGTTTCCTGGACTTTGGAGGGGCACAGCAGGGGAACTATTTTGAGCAGGAATGTAAGGTAAGGATTGTTTTAAACTACTTGATGTGGCCAGTAAGGGGTTAAATTTTAGTTTTGGGGGTGGACATGCCCTTTAAATAATGGGTAAACTGACCAAATTTTTCACTTTCTCCCTATGCAAGTCTATTTTTCCAGACCCACAAACAGCTTACCAGCACAATCAAATACCTTTTAACTGAACCAAACCAGCCAAAGCTGGTAACCAAGCTGAAACAAGGCTCTATTTAGTGACTGTATTCTTACCTATTCCTGATATTGTAAAGGACCTGAAAGATAGCAGATCCTCTGCACTCTCACCAAAGAGACAACAGTTACCAGGGTGCTCCCATGTGGAATAATCACAAATGGATAGCTGCTTTTGTGAATATGTAAAGCTTTGCCTGGATGCACATCCAATGTAGTAAAAGAATAAATTGTAGCAGATATAATATATATAAGAAACATGGTGCACTCATCTGGATTTCTTTCAAACTTTATTATAGTACAAATACACCCTTTATTTACGAGTTTCAGTCATCATGACAGCCACAATATGGCTGAAACATGTAGATGAAGCTTGTATTTGTACTATAATAAAGTTTGAAAGAAACCCAGATGAGTGCACCATGTTTCTTATATATATATATATCGGCTACAATTTATTCTTTTAAACTAGAGTGTTTGTTTGAAAATCCCTTGTGTTCTCTGACTTACCTGTCTTGTTGTAATCCCCCACCGGAGGCACCGGGGTGAACGTTGATTCAAAGGGTTAGATTTACTTCATTTACACTATTTATTCAGATCTCAATGTTTTTTAAAAAATTTGTTTGCACTAGTAGCACTTTAATTATTTACTGTTTATGCAATGGAAGCTTGATCACATGCTATGTTCACTGATGTCACGCATAGGGGAGGAGTCTCCCTCACCTTATTTATTGGTTTCACAGAAGTGTGTTTATTTGTATAGGCTTGAGAAAGGCTCTAGACCCGAGCCGAATTATTGCCTTTATGTAACACAATAAAGATGTTACGGAGGCACTCACAGGTCTAAAAAATAACTTTTATTTACATCAAAAAAATAAAAACGCTATATCAACGTGTTTCAGCTAAAGCACAAGCTGTCCTCAGGCTGGTGCTTTAGCCAAAACGCGCTGATATAGCATTTTTATTTTTTTGATGTGAATAAAAGTTATTTTTTACTAAGACCTGTGAGTGCCTCCGTAACATCTTTTTATTATCTCTTATCTTGGAGTGCACCCAGGCGAATAACCGCTATATATATATATGTATGTGTGTGTGCTTTCTTATCCACAATAGCCGCTATTGAGGATGGCATAAACTTACTGACAAAACAGATTATTTTGTTTTAAGACGAAATGACAGTCATTTTGCCTTAGAATGAATGACCATCAGACCACACACATAAGAGACAAATTGAAAGCTTAAAGCAAATGATAAAAAAATGTTTTTCATTTCATCTTTAAATGGAGGGATTTCCCTCTGTTAAACAGTCACTTTTTCCATTTACAAAAATAAATTATTTTGAGGAACATAAGCACATATGTGTCTGTATTTTGTGAAGTAATTGTTTTTATGATTTACTAAAAATATAAACTCCAACTGCCTACATATGATTACATTTTTGACAGGTTAGACAACTACCTTTTTTTCTGTTAATTTACCTAGAAAATTGTTACTGCCAATATATGTCAAACAAACATGATCTCTTATCCACCCACACATGGAAATGATTACTACAAGCAATCTAACCTCAAGCATACTTCCCCTGGTGCTTAGCAGCTTAGTTTGGGAGATCCGTGGGCAGAGCAATACAAGAACACATCCAAATAGAATAAAATTATCTGATCAAGGATGAGTCACTCTTTGTTTGAAATCAAGGTTGCAATTTTTTTTTTGAAATCTTGTTTTTGGTAAATATTCAGTAAATTTCCAATAAAAAAAGTTTACATATATTTTCTGAATGTTTTTTAAATTAAAAGTCCAAATCAGTGCAATATGTGAAACTTTTGTTTGAAAAACTATTTATTATGATTGGTATTAACCAATCAGCATTATAGCGGTTATGTTATAAAACTGCATACTTAGAGAATAAAAGTGTAAACAAAACTTTTAGAGAAGAATAGGGAGCAATTCAGCACTCTGGATAACTGCCTTAAAATTTTAAGTAATGTCAATGATCTATTTCTTTTTTCTCAATTCTCTGTCATTTCAGTATTTGCATGCCATCTTCATGTTGTTGTTCATTTTATTTAAAACCTGAGATGCACCAGAGTTTACAAGTATACCTTCAGTGTAAAAACCCAAATCTCCACAACCATCTTGTGGAATTAAAATGAGGCCAGAAATACCCAACAAAAAAGGCACAAGTAAGACCAGGACAGGGCACACTAGAATAAAACAGCCGGAGTCAGTAATGAAGATCAGATAGCTGATAGTACATAGGGTATGGCAATAATCAGCGTCAGGCCAAAACATAGAAGTCAGTTGGATCCGAACAAGGCAATCCAAATCAGTCAGATCCAAAATTCAGGCAGAGCTCAGTCCAAGCAGCAGTCGGAGAATAGTCAAGAACCAAGCAGTCCAAAACCAAGAGACAAAGCTAAAACACACCACAAGCAGAATAGGTAAACTAATGGTTTAACCTGCAATGACAGAAAAGGAAGTAGGGACTTAGAAAAGGTTGGTCAGACCAAACTGAAAAGATAAATTCAAACCTGCAGCCAAAAATCGGTAATTCCAACCCCTTGCAGCTGTGAGAAGTGCTGAAAACACAAAAAGACTTCGAAAAGAGGCGAAAAGTCAGACAAAACTTAATCCTATGACAAGAGCCGAGTGCCAGAAAAACCTGAAGATAACGAGGCTAGCCAGAAGATGCAAAGAGAGTCAGAACACCAAGGGATGGCGTGGGAGCAGAAAGAAGGTAAGGAAGAGTGGCCATTCCATATAAAACTAAGCCACACAATTGCAGAACACAAACCACTAGCCTGTTATTACACTAGAGCCAAGAATGTTGAAACCTTCACAAAGGAGCATGAGGTGAAAAAAGAGGTAGGCACTATGGTGATTAGAACAGTTAAATAATCCATTACTTCATGGGGTTATTCTGTGGTATTCAGAATACAAGGTGTTGAATGCATTTGATAAAGAGTAATTATAATGGTGTGAAATTGACAGTTTGCAACCAGTATATAACGGTATTCTCCCCTGATTTTTTTTCCAGACAGGAGGCATGAAAAAGTAGCCGGGTGGGGAGGGATGGGGAAATTTGGTGGTTGGGAAAATAAATGTGCTGTATTTTTACTAGTTAATTATTATTAATTATTTTCAAATACAGCCTTCTTCATATTCTAATAGAAATACTGACCAGCCTTGCATCATGCTCATACAAGTCTAACTTTTGTCCCACTAGATGTTTGAAAAATACGACTCCCAGCATTCCTTGGTTGCAGAATGTAGGGAGTTGTAGTTTTAGAACATCTGAAGGTAACCCACATGTAAGATGGCAGCACAAGCACATGTGACCCGCATACACAGTGCGTTGCAAGTTTGCTGTGCCACCCTTTTGCGGCCTTGGGGATCTTGGAAAAGCTAGTAAACACATGCTAAAAGTGTAAAAAAGGGATCTTAACCAGGCAGTTTTGGCAAGGGTTTTTACTGACCTATTGGCACACCTATTAAACCTACATCTAAATTCTTTATTAAATCACAAGTGTTAACTTAAGATATTTTTTTCCAGACGGGTGGCAACAAAAAGTAGTCTGGTAGGCTGCCCGGCTAAAAGACCCTAGAGAGAACACTGTATACTTGGTACATCTTTTAAACAAAAGAGATATCTACACAGAACAATTACCACTAACATGAACAAAGCATTGAGAACACCCAGGGATAACCTTCTACAATACAGAGAAAAAAAGAAACGCCCAAATACCTTTGGTAACAACATATAACCCAATATTGGAAGGAATACGTACAATAATGAAAGAACTACAACCTATGATTAATCAAGATGAAATTTCCCAGAACCCCCTATACTTGCCTTTCGGCAACCACCAAACCTTCACCAAAAACTAGTAAGAAGAAAGTTACACACGGATTATGAAAATATCACCCCAGGCACCAAACCATGCAGGGGTCCTCGGTGTAAACTGTGCAACAATATTAACAGTTCTCCATCTGTAGCACACAGGAAGGGGGTATTTAACATCCAAGGATCTTACAGCTGCACATCCAGCAATGTGGTGTATTTAATACAATGTAATAAATGTACGGACACTAACAGGGTTATTCAATAAAAGTTCATATCGTTAAAAATGGTGCTAATTTTGCCCCAACCAATCAGATGTTAGCTTTCAAATGTTAAATAAGATCTGATTGGTTGGGGCAAAATTAGCACCATTTTAAACGATAAGAACTTTTATTGAATCTCCCTGTAAATATATAGGGGAAACCAGTCAAAATATACAGAAGAGGATGAACTCCCACAGAAGTAGCATCACCAACCTTAATGAGATTAATAACTGTTTTCCTGTGGGGCATCATTTTTCTCAACCAGGACACTCCATAGAAAACCTCCAAGTCCTGATTTTTAAGGGACAGTTTAGCAGCAACCAAAATAGAAAAACATTTGAAGCCAAAATGATTCTGTTATTTGACTCCAAAAACAATGGGTTAAACCAAGACTTGGGATTCCTAGCCCACTATAACTGTTGATATATTTGTATATAGAACAATATGTGGATGGTATACAATATGTGCATATTCTCAGTGTCTGCTTTTCTCTCATCCAGCATCCCCCCCCCCACTATTCCCCTACCCCCCCTGCTACCTCTCTCCTTTTCATTTGGTTGCCCACCCCAGTACATTGTTATCTTCATATTTTATTACCCCCTCTCATGGACTTTTTTTTGGGGGGGGGGGTATTATCTTGTTATCTTATGTAATTAGCTTTTTACTTTCTGTTAACCTTTGTTTCAATCAGTACTGCTCTGACCTGAGGAAGAGGGTTGATCCCTCGAAAGCGTGTCTACTAAAATAAACTGTTAGTTCATTAAAAGTATCACAGTACTCTACTTTTTACTACTGTATAATTAGACTCCCAGTTTGCTACCAGAATATAATGAAACTGCCAGTTTACTACCAGTATACAATGAAATTCCCATTTTTAACCAGTATATAATTAAATTGCCAGTTTGTTACTAGTATACAATGAAATTGCCAGTTTGCTACCAGTATACAAAGAAATTGCCAGTTTGCTACCAGTATACAATGAAATTGCCAGTTTGCTACCAATATACAATGAAATTGCCAGTTTGCTACCAGTATGCAATAAAATTCCTAGTTTGTTACCAATATATAATGAAATTGTCAGTTTCCTATCAGTATCATGCCATACCTTGTTTGTTGTGCCTGTGCCATGAATTCATGTATCTGTCCACATCTTATCTCTATCGCTGTCTATTTTTCTGGGTTTCTGTCTATTTATTACTATTTGATCTGTTTATCTGTTTGTGTCCCTTTGGTTATCTCTCTATTAACTAGCTGGGTATGGCCTAATACCCAGGAAAGGGGGTACATAGGGTACCCAGAAGCACCCCAGATCTTCCTATACCCTAGAGATGCATAAATCAGCAGAATAATTAAACCAGTATTCATTCTTTTTGAAAACTTAGATACAAAGATGAAAAAGGATTTCCTGTGTCTTCCTACCTCTAGCTGCTCTTTATAAAGTACAGGCCCAGGTTTATGGGCATAAAATCTGCTAATAAGCATTTCTTTTAATTGGGTTAATTTTCTGGTATCACCCACAGATTATTAAACTAACCTGCTTCCCCAGATGGAGAATGCATTATAATTCTTACATTTATAAAATGCATCATTTGGAACCCAAGATGTTGAATGACTAATAAGATTTATATAATTAATCCTATGATTGTCTGTAGCAATTGCAGAGTTCTGCTGGAAGCAGTATTGTTGAGGTAACAGGTGCAGATTACTATCCAGCCAGTGCACATCCTGCTTCCTCCCACTGCAATAGACATACAGAGATCTCAATGAGAAGATAAGGCTTATCAGCCTTGTCTGCTTGCTTTCTTAACTGCTTTTTAAGCAGTCACATACAAGCCTCCATATTCAGGTACAGTGGGTTAAAATCATGTGTATATATATTATATATATATATATATATATATATATATATATATATATATATATAAAACATTTCAAAAAAGCCGTATAAGCCTTATTCTTCAGGTGAAAATGTTTTTCTACAAAAAATTATATTGAAATGCTTTAAACAATTAAAGTGAAGTTTCAATTCTCTTATTTTGAATTATTGTCATGCTACTTTGCAATAATGCACAAAAGGGGGGCTGTGGGAGCACTCCTGTGGCAAAATTACTTTATAACTAATAGTGAAAGTGCTACTGATCTGAAAAAAACATTAGAACAAACAAGAAAAGAGAAGACCAATGCACATTCCTGGGCCCCATATATCATAATATCTATGCTAGTGCAAACAGTAAAAACATGGGGGGGGGGGGGGGTTTAGTTACAATTTTATGCATAAAAATGAAAAGCCTTCCAACCACGTGAAGGTAACCCCAGTATGGAAGGTCCTAACAGTTTACCTTGAGTCATTTATCTGGGCTGACACTCCCTGCTTGCATACCCTCCAACATTTCAAAGACAAAAAAAGGTACACTTGGACACGCCCCTTGTACCACCCAAACTCCTCCCACAGCCCCTCCCCCAAATTATATGTCTCCGCCCCAAATCTGTATATTAATATCGCCAATTATTTCTAAATGTAAACAAGTAATTGAAAGTTGTTGCTGGCAGACATGTATATTTAATGAAGTGTTAATGATAGCAGTTACTGGCCCCCTATAAATAGAGCTAGACAGATAGAGTTAGATAGATCGATAGATAGATAGATAGATGATAGATAGATAGATGATTGATAGATAGATGATAGTTAGTTAGATAGATAGATGATAGTTAGATAGATAGCAGGGTTATATAGATAGAGTTAGACAGATAGGTATAGTCTCTCAGAATTATCAATAATCAGCCAGTAGATTAAAACAACTAATTACTCACAGCAGAATAGAGAGATCAGATCCACGATCTCATTGCACTCACTTTCCTGCGGGCGGCAGCATGGTGTTTGTTGTGTCTCCTTCTCCCCAGTCTCTCCTGTTCACAGTCCGGAACAGTCTTTTCCTCCCATCATTACTCCCGAGCCATCCCATGCGCTAACCCCGCAGCACCAGCTTCCAGAGATGCTCCGCCCACCAAATAGCCGGGAACTAGGTAAGGAGAAGGAAGTATCTGCTGCTGAGAGGGAGGGCCAGGGGGAGGGGTCACAGTCCCTCACCCTGTAGCTACACAGAGAACCTGTAATAGCCACACACTGCTAATTAATTTAATCCGGGCCGGTACATAGAAAGGAAATCCGGTACAAACCGGTATGAACATTTTGGCAGGTACAGTACTTTGAAAAACGGTACAATACCGGCCAAATCGGTACAGTTGGAGGGTATGTGCTTGGTTGTATTTTCTTGGGAAGGTTGTCACCCTGACCTTGCATTGGATTAGTATTTAAGGCTATCACATCCCCCCGTCTACTGGCTTTTAACAAGGAGGGAAGAGGCCTCTCATCCAATGCTTAGTATTCAAGGCATAAGACCTCCAATTAAAGGGGCGTGTTGGGGGTGCTACTACCACATGGAAGCTTGGTCAGTCTTCCTACAGAGAAGCTCTGCTGCAATATATACACAAAAGGGGGGCTGTGGGAGCACTCCTGTGGCAAAATCAAAAACAAGATAAATAGTTATCAACTGGGCCACTTACTTTGACCAAGTACAGAGCTGGACCTATTGCTCTATTATTCAAGGCGGAACTAAAGGCGGTAATAAAAGCTTTAAAACTAGAAAATCCCCAGGCCCTGGTGGCTTCACTGCGTCAATTAAAAAAAAAATGTTAACACCTTATCCCCATACCTTAAACCTGTCTACTGGAGGGAAGTGAAACAATTAAAGAACCAAATTTAGTAGTGATTCCTAAACCTGACAAGGAAACAACAAAGCCTGAGTATTAACAACTCATCTCGTTTGACATTAACAGCCAATGCTATGTCGGCCATATTTGTGCTTAAATAGTGCAAAACCCACGCTAACCGATGTACTATTAAAACTTTACCAGTCAAGCATCACTCCCATAATCAAACAATCACTGTCCCTATGAGACCTAGTTAATAAAAAGAAGAATCTTATTAATACCTGATCTAAATCCCCTTACCCTTCTTTTACAACCTGGTATTCCTCCTAGGCATGAATAAGGATCTTGCAATAAAATGGATAACTATGAGTGGGAAGAGTGGGTGATATATGTGACAATAGTGGGCAGTGATCTCTCATGGGAACAGATAAGAATACAATTTAAGATATCCCCTTAGGATTGGTACATTGTAATCACAGTATATGGCATGATACCCAAGGTGATAAAATGACCCCAGTGATTAAGTGGGAAAACAGGCTCAGCACTCCCTTAACAGCTATTCAAATTTGTGTTTGCAGATGTTCATCTAATATAGAAAAAGAGAAATCGTACAAAATTCTTTAAGACTGTTGTCTACTACCTCAGTATTTACAAAAAAAATCAACCTAACTTACCTGGAATTATGCTTTAGGGGATTTGGGGAACCTGTGGAACAGCTACATTTATGGTGGAAATGCACAGTGGCACAGAATTTGCACATTTGGGTAAAATTACTCTCAGAAGTATTTACCAAAGCATTCATCTAACCCCAAAACTGCTTTATTTAACCTCCTGATTAATCAAGTGCAGGTAGAAAACATATCAACTAGTTATTGTGGTTTTACGACTCTGAATACTTTGCATACCTGCTAAAAAATACCTTGGCCAAAATGTGGGATGTGTAGATCCTCTAAAAGCAACAGGTATGACATGACTTCCAAGATGTCCCATAGTAAATAAGATACAGTCTCCTAACAGTAGGGCTATGGGTAAGTTTCCTTATAATTGCGGGAGCAATTAAGGTATGATGGTAATTTAGAAGGTGAACTATGGAAAGATACTGCATTGTATTTGGGATTATTATCAAGAGATGAGAAATTAGATAAAATACAATAGGAACTGTTCTACACTATCTGTTTTCAAATGAAATGTAAATATATTCATTTCAGTGTGCACATATGCCGGTTTATATTGTTGTTCTTTGTTAAATACTATAAATACAAAAATAAAGGAAAAACGATATGTTCCTCTAACTGTTTTCCACAACCTTATATAAAGGTTAACATTAAATTTAAAACCAATATTATAGAAGATATCAGAGCACATGTAGTCTACTAAGAGCCTTGTGAGCATGTGTGCCTATTGACCACACCCTCTGACCCCACCACACCCTCTGACCCCACTCTATATTTTCTATACAGATGTGTCAACAACAATATGGAAGTCTCTGATAAGATTTTGAGAGACAAAATAGTAAGATAATGTTACTGCAGGTTTTCTTGTTTTTCTACTTCCATTCTGTTCCTAGTAAAAGGTTAAGTGTTAGCTCTGGTGGCTTAGTGGACTAATGCTCTACAGTTGAAAAGACACACCCCACGAGGTTACAGGTTCAAATCCCCAGACGTTCTTATGAGATTTAGTTTTTTTTTCTTCCTTAAACGGTAAATGGTCTCCATACAAGAGCTCTCTCATACCTTTAAATCAAGCCTAGGAGGATGTCTCTAGCTTCTCTGGGTCTTAAGTCATGGACTTATAAACAAGGAAGTGTGTGACAGTCACATGATGTGCTTTTTAAGAAGCCCCATCCCCCAAACAAAATTATATTTTCTGAAGATATTTAAAGACCTGCAACTATTCTCTGTCCAATCCTCTACCTAGTTTTATTTTCTGATTTGTAGCTAGCTTTAATAGCATCATAGCGGTATTTATGATGCTTTGTTACAGCAGTAGGATAAAACAGGGCATGCTCAGTGCCTCTGGCATGGGACAAAGCAATGATGCTGGTGATGTACTAGCTTGAAACACCACCATTTATACTGCTGTAACTTTGGAGAGACTGCAGCTAAAAGCATAATCCTGGAGTCATTTAAAAGGTAGAAATGTGCTCTTTTCAAAGGCCACAGTTACTCTTCAATAATTGATAGGAAATAAACTACAAATATTACTTTTGTTTTTTGTATGAAAAGAAAGGAATGTGTGGAGAAACAGATTGTTTTTAAAAATATTTGTAAACTTTAACGGCAGGACCTGCTGCAACATGATCTGTGCCTAACAAAGGACGGGTCTCTGCTGTAATATTAATGGTTGTCAGCTTCTGGGGGCAAGGCTGCAACTTCCTTGTTTTGATTTGGATTTGCTGTTTAGCTGTCAATATAGAGATCATGTAAAATATACAGTTTACTTCAAACAAAACAAAGAGATGGATTATGGGAGCTGACCCCTAGTACCCAAAGGGAAATTTCCTAAATAATCCCAACAGCCACAGAGAAAGGAGAGACACAGCTTGTTGTATCATTTTGAATGTGCTGTGACTATTCTGACAATGTTGTCTGGTGATTTTTAAATACTTTTCCAATTCTGGGCCACAGCCAGTGTTTATGTGCTGGTGTTTCAAGCAGCCTGCCAGTGTAGTTCATTTTTTTTAAAGCTCTTAAGGGAATAGTTCACTCAAAATGATTGAAGACTGGGAGGTTAAGGAGTTATGTCTTACCTCCATTCTTCAATCAATTCCCCAGGAGCTACGGACGAAGAAAGAAGAAATTTACCTTACATGCCATCCACTGCAGCAGCAGAGACAGGTCCCGAGCACTTCCTGGATCAGAGTAACTATAGCGTGCGTGCACAATAATGCGCACTATAGTTACTCTGAACAGGAAACGGTCGGGAGTTTCCACTGCTGCTGCCGAGGATCGCTTGTAAGGTAAGTTTCTTGTTTCTAAGTTGCTCCTGGGGAATTGATTAAAGAATGGAAGGTAAGACATAGCTCCTTAACCTCGGGCCTTCAATCAATACATTAAAGGAATAGTTCACTTTTTACGTGAACTATTCCTTTAAACCCACACTAAACCTCCTGCCTTTTTTTTTTGCAGGGTTGTGACCTTATAATTCCCATCACAAGCAAACCAAGTTTAAATGTGAGCACATTTTTTTGATATATTTTTTAAGCCAGAAATTTGAGCCTTTGAATGTGCTGATAAGACAGGAAATGGAATGTAATACGAAGTGCTAATTCCATTGAGGGAATGTGGGAGTTATGGCTATGTAGATGCATTTCCCTGTTGATATCAAGACATGTTTTGTATATTCATTTTGTTGAAATATTAAAATTCTAATACTTGTATTTTGGTGTTTTTTCTTCTGCTGTTCAGCATGATTATCAAAATACCCATGAAAAAGAGCTAAACAGCAAATTGACAGTGTTTACTTAAATATGAATCTACGTATTTCTTCATCCATTTTTTGATCATTACAATAAAACAAAAAACCTTCAAAGCTTCACATCTGAGCCCTTCCAACCGTGGCCTTCATTTTTTATTCAGTCTCTTAGAAATGACCCCACTAAGAGATATTGCTTTTTAGGAATTAGTGAGGGAGCATTTGGTTTAGTAAATGTTGCACTAATGGAACATTGAATTTTCAGTAAGTATTGGCTTGCCAGGATTAGTCAGAATGGCTTTAAAATGATTCTTAAATCAAACTAAATGCATGTTATGTGGTCCTTGATTGTCAAGCTAAATATAGTAACACTGGACCCACCACTTAACTCACAGAGAACTAATGCCCTGGAATAAAATGTTCAAGGCAAGAGGATAATGCAACCAGACTTTAGGTTTGAAATTAACTTTCAAGGGTTTTTGGTTTAAGCAAATACAAAATAATAATAAACCTTTTTTATCTGCAATTAGAATGCAAAATCATATTAAAATCATTTTTGACAAAAAAAAATTTCACCATAGCTAAAAGAAAATATTTCTTGAACATTTAAATGTATGTTTAAATGTATCCCCTATAAAGTATCTGCTCTGAAATCAGCTTTTTGGAGACAGGCTAACATCCTACCCTGGTAAAACTCCTTTCATTGATCTTCATTTTATTCAGAGGTCCACACTAATTTACCCCCCCATCTATATTACTCTTAAAATGTTAGGTTCTCGCACCTGGGAATTCAGCAGTACCGAGGGGAATTATTTGCTTAAAGTTAAGGCCCCAATGCTCCTGTCCCTAACAATGATAAATTCATTTGCTATTCATACAAAAAAGAAAAGTAAACTTTCCAGTTTATTTCTTTGCTAGCATGAATTCAAGAAAAAAAATATTTACATTTCATTAAAAAAATAAGTTAGTTATACATCACTGACAACTTGTTAAAACACTTCTTAAACACGAGCAGGCAATTGTCAGGTTTTGCGCAAGCTACATTCCATGGTTACGGCCAATTCGAGGGTTACCGAACGATACTTTTGAGGGTCAGCGGAAATAGAACCATAAATTCGAGGGTTACCGAAATCGAACGATACTTTCGAGGATTATCGAAAACGTATGATACTTTCGAGGGCTAGCAAAAACGATCTGTACATTCAAAGATTAGCGAAAACAAACTAGTTCGAATAGTTCGGCTCAAACTCAGGTTCGAGTTTGGTTTTGTGTTCATCTCTATTTAGCAGTGAGCCACCACAGCACATGTGATATTTACTGAAGTATTTTTCAGTAAATATCAATAAAATCAGTTCACTGTTTTTTATTGCTCCAGGAAGGCTGTCTGCATTTAATGCTGGTTGGTAAATAAAAAACAGCTGCTATATGTAAAGTTTGTACATGTAGAAACTTTATATTTTTCTAGAAACATGATGGAAACGAGCAAACAAAAAAAAAGGCAATGAACTCAAGCATAAGACTATGTTGTATTGTTTCATAAGTAAACCAGGGGATTTGAACTTGTGTGCGCCACCAGCAACTCAACTGTAATTACAGGTAAATTTAGAAACTTTTATCTTTTGCTAGAAACTCTGTGCATAGAGACAGTGAATGCTGGGGTCAGGGGGTGTGGCTCTTTGAAGCCAACATGGGCTGTGAGTTGTACAGGCAACATCATGGAAGGCATCTGTGTTACAGAATCTGTTACTTACATTTAATAAATGCAATTTACTAGAGAAGAATCTTTCAATGTATAGGTGTTACTCAGCAATACCCACATTTCCTGCCTAACATTTGATCCAGAGAAAGGCAAAAATGTATGAAGGGGGGGAAAAATCCTTCCTGAATCCATTGGCAATTGGAAATATCCCTGGATCAACTCCAACTTTATGTATCAATACCAGGAACATGCAATATTCTTTATTTTTAGAAACTCATCCAGCTTTTTTCTGAAAATATCCAATGAACCTGCAATCACCACATCTAATGGAAAACAGTTCCATAGTTTTACCGTTCTTACTGTTCTTCTAGTCCAGTAAACTATTCCTTTAATGCATTTATTTAAGTGAGAAAGGTTAAGGAGCTATGCCTTACCTTCTGTTCTTCATTCAATGCATGTGGAGCCAGGAACGAAGATAGAACAAACTTAACCTTCACACAATCCACACCACTTCCTGGTTCTTATAAACTATAGTGCACATTATCATGCATGCATGTTATAGTTAATCAGAACCTGAAAGCAGTTGGGACCTGTCAGTGTGACAGCTGAGCTGTAAAAGGTAAGTTTGTTCTACCTTTGTTCCTTGCTCCACAGGCATTGATTGAAGAAGTAAAGGAGTAGCTCCTTAATATCCCTGTCTTCAATCAATGCATTAAAGGAATAGTTCATTTTTGCAGTGAACTATTCCTTTAAAGGACAACTCCACCCTCATAAGAGCATCTTTTAGAAAGAACGGCCTCTTTAAAATGTGTTGATATATCATACTTTGTCCTATGAATTCATTACTGTATGCCTGCTTTGCTTCTGGATGCCTCATGGAAACTGAGCAATTTAGAAACCTGTACTGAGCATTTACTGAGCCTGGGCATGCTCAGAAGAGGCAGACAGGGGATTAACATTCAGTCATTGGCTGTGATGTCAACTGTCAAATCCATAACTGACAGTTACTAACTGGAAGAACCAGATAGCAGAAACTGGGGCAACAAGACATTTTGCTGGATTTCAGGTTCGACTTATATATTTCAGATTTCAAACTATTACAGTTTAGGGTTTTGTGGGGTGGTTTACCTGTATGTAAGTTTTCATTTTGGGGCTGGACTTGCCCTTTAAGGAATGTCTGCCTTTCGTCTAATATGTTCTATTGGTGAACAATGCCCAAGACAGTTAATTGTATGGCTTATTAATGTATTTATACACAGTGGTGATACCTCCACGTAAGCGCCTTTTCTCTAGTGTGCATAATTTCCATTTCCAAGATGTCCATTTTCTACACAGGATTTCAAAATTGCTCTGCATATTCTAAATATGCCTTACCAATGCTTTGTAAAGAGGTAGAATAACATTTATCTCCCTTATATCTCCCTCCATACCTCTCTTTATACAAGACAATATAATTCTGGCTCTAGATGTTGCGGCCTGGCACTGCTTGCTATCTTTAACTTTGTTATATACCAAAACCACAAGATCCTTTTCCAACTGGGATTCACTTAACACAGAGCCATTTATAGTATAAGCAGCACAAGGATTTTAAAGTCCAAAGTGCATCACCTTACATTTATCAACATTGAATCTCATCTGCCACTTAGCAGCCCAATGTGACTATATAGATTCACCTGCTTTTTCTCTGGTGTTTTTGCATGATTTATGTATCCAAAACAGGCACTGATTTCTAAAGAATTCAGAACCATTGTGAAACCCAAACATCTGTCATGGAACCTCTTCATTGTATAAACAGCACTTTTGTCTATTTTTTATAAATTATTATTTTATTCTTAGTATTATTTATTATAATATTTAGCACTAATTTCATGCTTTAATCATTTGAGTCTTTGGATATTCTATTTGTTATTTCCACTGCTCTTCTACTGTCTGAATTACAAAGGATGGAAATGGTCAAAGCTGCATAATAAAAAAAAAACATGCGTCGTTCTTATTATTATTATTTGTATTATCGTTTGACAGATTGAGAGGGGATAAATGGAACATTAAGAGCTGAATTACAAACAGATGTGAGGGACCCATATGAATTGTACTACTGCACTTTTAATCGCTATCCGGTCATGCTTTTAAAAGCACAGTAGTGTTGGCCTATGGGGGTGGCCACACCATCTCAGTTGGTATCTGCTGCTTTGCCATCCACTTACCGGAGTGCAATACGTATGTGCTCCGATAAGGGCAAATTGGCCAAATTGCATGCACAAGCAAAGCTCAATGCCCGGTAACGTGCGATTGACTGCTCACGCGTGTTCTAGTGTGGCCCTGCCTTAGAGTGTGCTGGGGTCTTTGGAATTTTTATTAGTAAGACTATTCCTTTAAATGTAGCAAATAGTTAAAGAGGACTAAAAAAAAGCACAGTAGTGTTGGCCTATGGGGGTGGCCACACCATCTCAGTTGGTATCTGCTGCTTTGCCATCCACTTACCGGAGTGCAATACGTATGTGCTCCGATAAGGGCACAGTAGTGTTGGCCTATGGGGGTGGCCACACCATCTCAGTTGGTATCTGCTGCTTTGCCATCCACTTACCGGAGTGCAATACGTATGTGCTCCGATAAGGGCAAATTGGCCAAATTGCATGCACAAGCAAAGCTCAATGCCCGGTAACGTGCGATTGACTGCTCACGCGTGTTCTAGTGTGGCCCCTGCCTTAGAGTGTGCATGGGGTCTTTGGAATTTTTATTTAGGTAAGACTATTCCTTTAAATGTAGCAAATAGTTAAAGAGGACAATTATATAATCTGGCAAGCAAGCCATATAATTAGATCCTGGCAGCAATATTAAAAAGGGCAGAGCTGTTTTTTTGAGTCTCTGCCAAAAGAACAAAACTTTTCCCACTCACTGATTCTATAATATTGCAAAAATCAATTCACTGGATTTAATTGGTCTGTTTATAAAGCAGTGAAATGTCAACGCATTTATGCCAGAAAACTGTCTACAGCATTATGTCAATTGAGATTAGGCAAAATCCTTTCAGAACACAGAGAAAATTTCTAAAACATTTTCTACTATAGTGTGTTCTTATTTTACAGCGATATCCAATAGAAGTTGCTTATACCGTATTTATAATAATTATAAGACAAACCAATCAGAGTGCCCATATTCTTGACTTGAGTAAAGAATCACAAATAACCTATTCCCAAAAACCTCAACATAACCTGCTACCTGCACCAATAATAGGTGCTGCCCAAAAAGGCTCAGACCTGTAATCCAACTCAAATCCACCAAGCCCCTTAACTTGAAATTCACTGGATCACTCCACCTCTCCTCCACAAAGATGCATGGCAGGGATCTTACCATTTATAAAACTTCTACTGTAATTTGTTTAATTTCGTAAATCACAGTATTAACAAGGAAGTGTCTAAAAGAATTGGCAGTTTAATGGCACCTTTGCAGATGAATCTACCAGGAGGTAGTTTGTTGTCTGCAGATGTAATAAAAGCGAAGCCTTACAAGCTTACAATCTGGGCTTAAACAAAAGCTACAATTCAATTTGTTTTAGTTCTTTTAAAATATCAATGGCATTGGAAAATGGGTTAAGGAACAGATTTTCTTTCATCCATATGTAAATGTGTCCATTGATGTAGATTTATATATATAGCTCTGCTCTAGAATTGTTAATGTGGGTGTACAGAAAGCCTTACTTGAATAATTTATCAGACCTGGCCCATTGTTATAAAACACTATTCACATATAGAACAACTTACAGTATAGGAATCAAAACGTGGTTCCACCTGTGGAGCATTACAGAACTGAAATTTGTAGGTTTTCTTCAGTCATTACTGCTGGCTGTGAGGAATGAAATAATGTGGGAGGCAGATGGAGTTTCTCAGATGGCTGAAAAAACATTTTAGAAATGGAAAACTACGAGCTGTTCTCTCTACAAAAAAACCCCCATAATATTCAATATTTAACTCATCAGACTAATATTATTCTGTCTATCTATCTATATTCAATAAAGAAAAACAGTATTCTCCCTCTTTACTAAGTACAGGCGAGGCATCTTTTGGAATAAGCGTTGCAGTTTTGGAATACATTATATTAAATGAACATCTTGTAACTGTTAAGTTTAAAAAAGGGCAACTAAATAACTAAGGGTAATAGAGGGGCTTAACTATGCAGACAGATTAGACAGATTAGGGCTGTTTACACTGGAGAAGTGGGGATTGTGGGGATATGATTACTTCATACAAATATATAAATGGTGCATTCTTCACTAATAGATTATTTTAGAGGACTCACAGACATCCTTCAAGATTAAAGGGCATGTCCACCCCTGAAATGGTTTTTTAATATTATGCTCCCCCATGTCCCCCAGCCCCAACCGCATTTTTCGTTTTTTCAAAAAGCTCCCCAAACTCTTACTTACCTCCCCTCGATCCTCCGCCGCACTGCCGGCCCTCTGCTTGCGAGAATGCAAGCAGAGGGGCGGGACCGGCAGTCGCGTCTGTGATTGGCTGAGCGGCAGCCAATCACGGACGCGGCTGCCGGTCATTCAGTGCAGCGGAGGAAAGCGGAGAGGTAAGTAAGAGTTTGGGGAGCTTTTTGAAAAAAAAAAACATGCGTGGGCGGGGACATGGGGGAGCATAATATTAAGGGGATTAATGCTAGGGGAGGATAGTAGAACGGGAGGGAGAGGGAGGGAGAGGGAGGGGGAGGGGGGGGAGAAGGGCTGCAGTGCGCATGGCAAATATCTACCGGAGGCTAGATAGCAGGCAGAGACCTGCTATCCTCCTGGTGGTTAGTTTTGAGACTTTGGGGGGGGGGGGGGGTTTACAGAGAACCCTATGGAGCTGGGATGTGTAAGGATTAACTACACTACATGGTGGGCCCATGTAGTTGGGGGATTATAGTTTTGGGGGTGGACATGCCCTTTAAAAGAAAACAAGTTTCATCTTCAAGTTAGGAAATATTTTTTGTACAGTGAGAACAGTAAAACTGTGGTTCTGTCTACCAGATGATGATGGATGCTAATGATGAGTCTAGACTGGATACATTTCTAAAATTAAAAAAATATTACAATTACATGTAGTTCAGATAGATCCAGGGATCATTTTTCCGATACCTCATGTATCCTGGTAACCTCCAGGCGTTCATAACCTCTCTGCTTACAAACTTCTTCCACCCAGTCACTGTAAGTCTCGCCCGCCATCCACTACAACAACAGGTTCTAGAGTAACAGCAGCATTCCTGGACCGACCCACGTTTTGTCAATGACAACTAGAGATATACAAAACTGCTGGGTTTCATTTTGATCTTGGTTTCAAGGAACCAATTGAATTTCTAAAAATCTAATTGAATTGAAATTTTTCAAATTTTCAATAGCATTTTCGATTTTTCAAATAACATTTTTGATTTCTCAATAGAAATTTCTGGTTTTCTGATAGAAAATAAAAATTTTTTGATTTCCATTTTCGATTTTCAAATGGAATATTCAACGTTTCAAATGGTATTTTCGATAAAGAGTTCAGAGTTTCGAAAAATCCGCTTGATCCCCGGATTTTCGAAATCGGCAGTTCTGAATAAAAAATCAGGTTTGTTCCAAAACCATGGGATTCATCACTACTGACCACTTGTCTCATGGCATCCTCATGGTTGTGGATAAGAGTGTAATGGGACACGTGGGTTATTGCAGGTTAGGGTAGTATCTTCTCATATGCAGCTATAAGTCCCAGCGAAGAGTCATTCTAATGCCATGCCTGTTACTATTTTGCCAACTTTACCTAAAGCTCTGGATGCGAGTACCGCCAGCATATAAATTATTGCTGCCTAGACATCTGAAAGTTTATTTAGAGTCTTTGCATTGAGGCTTACATTGACTAATATTGATTCTGTAATCCACAATTCTACATTAGTCTCTATTTAGCACAGGCCCTTTGTTCCAACCGTTGCCCTGTATCAGAATTTTTTTTTTATTCCTCACCAGGGACGTCTGTTTTTTAGGGATTAGTTTTTTTTTCCTTTTTTAAGTATTTTATACTAAAAAAAAAGGGTGTGTTGTAGATATATATATAATATATATATTATATAATATTATATTATATATATATTCGTATTATTATATATATATATTGATATATATATATATATGTATATATATGGGGATGGCAGGGTGATATCCTTAATATGATGTATATTGTGTATTTTGCTTTAGTGTTTTTTTTTGTTGTATATCTTTTTTTTTTTACTATATGACTTGTATTACTGCAAATAAACAGTATTCATAACTATACAGCCTGAAGCATTGGGTGCATTGGTAGGTTTCTTGTTATTTATATATTGGTAGTTTACCCACAGCACCCCCTATTAGTGGTATACGCAAGCTATTAGGCATGATGGTGTGCCAGAATCCATATTTATGATATCACATATACTTGCCTGCATCTATGTATGAAGCCCTTAAAGTTATCATTTCAGATCCGGGTAAAAACTCACCCATGCTGTATAGTACAAGTGAGCACCTATCTAGCAGCCATTTTACCACCAATTAGCAGCTAAGAGAAAAAAAAAATCTATTCAGACACATTATATTACTGAAAGTATTGCATATATTTTCCTGAAGGGGATTTACTGCCAAATTTTTCTGTGTGTCTGAACAAGCCCTAACTTGAATACAGGTGTCTCATATCATGCAGAATCTATGTTGAAGATTTAAGCCTACTTTTGTCAAAACATGTTACTCATTTATAAAGCTCGAAAACAAGGTCAACATAATATGGGGCTACTGTGTCTAAACAAAGTATGGGAGACAACACAGAAGTGTTATATTTTTATCCTTTAAAATTCACCTAAATTTACCTAAACTGTGATGTGTTTGTGGGTTATGTTCTGCCTTTCCTAACCAAGATCCTCTTCTTCTGGTTGACCCTTCCTGTGAGACAAATTTTATTTGACCCCCCCAACCTCATAGACTTCAATGGGGCTTACCTCACAGCTTGCAAATTACTCTGGGAGAAAAAAATGGTTTACAGAACAAGTTAGCTTAAAAAAATGGGGAAAAAACGCATTATACACTGAATCATCTGAACTTTTTATTAGACTTTCACTCTCCTATTCACAATTGCTATTGGTAAGACTCGTGTTCTTACTGTGGTTTCCCTATTTTGAAGTTGTAGTTAACACTTCCACATTCCACTGTCTATCTGCAAATCAAAATGCTCCTTACCTTCTCTGAATGAGACTTCCTCTTTTCTTTAAAATGCCATTTCACTGCTGCATGTATTGAACTGTCTATACTGTTTTTATTCTACTTCCAAACAATATTTAAAGGACAACTATACTGTAAAAATTAACTTTGTAAAAATAAAAAGCACCTGGGGCAAGGAGATAGTATTGATTATTCCCTCCCCCCAATATTGTTTGGTTGAGGAGCAACAGCACATACAGTTTTCCTCTGCCAGGTTATGACCCTGGGCCATTCTATATTAAAGATAGTGCTGAAGCATTCAGGAAGACTAGAAGCAGAAGCAGTTTTCTTTGTCCTGCTGCTCCTCATAGAAATTATATTGGAAGGTAAAAAGCACCAGTCCTACCTCCCTGCTTCAGGTACTTTTTATTTTAAACCCTGGACCTGTTCCTAATTCATTTTTGAATCTGCCACCCCATATTTACTAGGAGAAGAGCAATAGAAGACTCAAGAATGTTTTTACTCAGATGAAGAGTTTATCATTATAGGGCAGAAAGGGGTTGCATGTTTATGTTCCTTGGGAAAAATATGACATACTTTCTGCCAATAGGCAATCATAAGGCTGTAAAGGTAGCAGGCTACGTGAAACAGACCGAAGACCTATTAGGAGGACACAATGTTACAAACTTTTAAAGGCTGTAAGGCAGTTGTTGCTATGTGCATTTATACACAACTGTTTTAGCTGTTCAGATGATTCTTTGTTGTGTTTGATGAGAAATATTTGACTCTTTGGTCCAACAGTTCAATTTGGAACTATTACTAGAAATGCCTTAAGCTTCTCTGGGGGTTTCTCTGCTTGGAATAATGAACCATAAATTAACTAAATGATTGATTGAAGGCACAAGGATGTAATTGTCACTCTATTCTTCCATTTAAATGCTGCATCTGATTCAAAAGTATCTATCTGCTTGATATACATATTAATTGTTAGGATTGTCTTCTGTGCTGTGTAGGCACCAAAGCATGATGGATAAACCTGGTTGCATGTCAGAGGAAAAATGGTTTGTTCCTAAACCATCTGCAGTATTCAAAGTCTTCTTCAAGAAGAGTTCAATCATGATGCAGAACTACTGTGTATCACACAGAAATGGGTTTACTGTGATCTCTTTCTATTCGGGCAGGCATTATACTATGTTTAATATAAGAAGTACACTGAATGTACTTTTTATAGTCGCATATCCTTTTTAATCTCACCCTTTTAAGACACTGACACATAGCATGAACTCTATAACAAGAGAATAATATTGCATGAATGCATTCAGCCAGTCTAAAATTTTCCTCCGACCCCATCTTTAGTCCCCATGTCTCAGCACATTTCCCCTAGAAATAGGCAGCTCAAGGTGGGGAACTTCGAGCGGATCTTCCGAAATCTGATCTGAAGGACATCTGCCTGTGTATGGCTAGCTTTAAAGACCATACTAATTGGACACTATCATTGCAACATTTAATGAGACTTCTTTATTCTATCTTTTCTTTAATAAATTGGTATATTTATAAATTGACAGAAACTCCTTTGTTCTACTCTGTGTTTAAATCTCTTTGTACTTGGGGGCGGAGCCAAGCAGAGCATGGGATAGGACGCACGCCAGGACCGCTCCTCGCCCGACACTCCATTCACGCCAAATAACGGGGTACCCACGACATCCCAACTACCGGTAACAAGCCGAGGATCCCGCCAACAAATGACGAGATCCAAAAATCAAAAAGCGGCAGGACAGGCGCGAGCTAAACTGCAGCAGTTTGCATGAAGCGCAAGCCCGCCAACTACAGAGACCACATGTGAGACCCCAAACATGGACTCACCTCATACATCGGCCCGGCCTCGCGCAATCCAGGACCCTGGAAGTCCGGCTCCCCCACCTGGAACACCGGCACTGACACTGGAGGACCTAATGGGGGCCATACAGGACACAAAGAGGACTCTGACCTCCATGCTCGAAGAAGTAAAGGCAGATATGTCGATACTTCGACAGGATCTACACAAAGTCAGACACAGAGTGGGAGAAGCAGAGACATGTGTCTCCACGCTAGAAGACACGGTCTCCCCCATGTCAAACACGATGGCGAGCCTGCAAAGAGAACTCCAGGCCGCCCGGAACAAACTGGATGACCTGGAGAATAGATCCAGAAGACAAAACCTCAGATTTCTGGGGTTCCCTGAGGGAGCCGAGGCACAGGATCCCCCTGTGTTCCTGGAGAACTGGGTAAGATCCAACCTGGGCACGGACGGCCTGTCTCCGCAATTCGCTATTGAGCGAGCACACCGCATCCCTGCCAAGGTACCGATACCGGGAGCTAGGCCAAGACCACTAATCGCAAGATTCCTGAATGCCAAAGATAGAGATGGGATCCTACGCCTTGCTCGCACTACAGGCGACTTACAATTTGAAAACGCCACTATAAAAATCTTCCCCGACTACTCGTTGGAATTACAAAAACGCAGAGCAACCTTCGTGGATATCAAAAAAAGGCTCATCGATGCTGGAATTACTTACTCCATGGTGTACCCAGCGATGCTGCGTACTGTGGCCAATGGGAAAGTAAGGTTCTTTGATTCGCCAGAGGAAGCCGGCTCTTGGTTGGACCACCGGTAATGTATATGAAACCGTTACAATGACTACCTACTCCATATCTGGGCCCCCCCCTCTTATCTTGAAGCCCCCATCCTCCCCCCCCCCCCCTCCCTCTCCTTTCCTCCCCTCTCCTCTATATCATCTTATCATCACAAGCTGGACCATGTGCCACCATAGGCGCACCTAGAAACACAGATCTCATCTGCCTCCACCTCCCCCCCCACGCTCCCTGTGCCATTGAACACTTAGACCCCCCTGGGTGGCGGTCCTTCTTGACACGTATTGTATGTTGGAGAGAGATGGACACTCAGTGTAGATGCCACTACTCTATCCTCCTCTAAAAAACAGGACCTTACAGGGAATGAGATTCTGTTCTATAAACTATCTGACTTAACACCCATACCCTGTGTATCACTGAACGCCTGAACCCCACTAGACGGTAAAATTTACGGACATATGGCACAAACCGGGGAAAACTGATCACATGGCATTGCCCTGTCTTACCCAACCAACAAACCTGCCATGCCTACACAGGGCAAATGCGACTAGCAGGAAATGAGACCTAGCCCTGCAGACTATTTCCCAGGTAATCCCAACCTCTCCGCCCTGCCTACAAAATGTCGGCGGATACACACGCATACAAGATGCGTACATTACTGATTAGATGTATATGTGACAACAATAAGTGCATTGATGTGAAAGTTATATGGAAGAAATGTAAACGAGCAATGTATTTTTTTTTTTTTTCCCCCTCTCACTAGCCAAGGTGGTTATATATATATATATGCATATTGTGGAAGAATCGTGTCTGAGTGGGCAGCCAATGAACACAGAGATTGGATAACTAATAACGGTACAACCCAGGATCTGAGTAATGTGGGCAAAATATACTGCCGCGCAAGCATACTGTACACCATATATATGAGTGGCAACATCAGTGGGCCCCACTACCACACGAAATATACCACAAACCATATAAATGCACAATCTCTGGGTGAAAAATCAGTTGGCTGCTCACCCACCGCGGGGAATGTAAATATTACGACATAATATGATGCCTAATTATGAGTACTGCTATCTACCCCCTACAAACCCACTTTGTCAGACAGAGTGCAACCTACCTTAATACAAGATAGTGGGGACACCAAGCCAGTCCCTCAGCCTTCGGATCCCCCACATAAACTGGGTTATAAATCCCCCACCACCACCACCACCACCTCCACCATCCATATCTAAAGCCCAGATGTGCGTATAAGAAATAACCCAGATATCATGTACATCTCTCTGCACACAAGCTAAGGTATATGGAGAAAATGTTAATGGGCACATTAATGAATAAATACAAAAGGCACTTATGACTGGATAAGTGATGACTAACAGTGTAAATACAAAAGGGACACTCTTTTTTTTTTCATTAAATACTAACCAATAACGATCCAACCCAAGATCTGAAAAATGTTAGCAAAAATCCACTACCACAGCAAAACATATCACCAAACTATATCTATGTGTGGCAACATCGGTAAACCTCACCGCCACATGAACTATACCGCAAACCAAACAAAAGTACAATCCCCGGATATAAGATCGGTTGGCTGCTCCACTCACCGCGAGAAATGTAAATACTATGATACAATTAATGCTTAAATTGTGTATACTGCTGTCTACCCCAACAAAAACCCATTTGTCAGATAGAGTACGATTTACATTAATGCAGGATAGCGGAACCACTAAAACGGTTTCTCTGTCTTCTGATCCCCACATAAACTGGGAGACAGACCTTCTTCCCCCCCCCATCCCCATATCTAGAGCCCAGATTATATACAACAGGTACCCCAGTATCCGTATTCCCTTTATACACAAGTAAATGGAGTGACAACTGCTGGAGTGTTGAAACGCCCCCTTGTTTGAATACTCCGGAAAACTGCACATCTGTGCAACCCTGAAGAAAAAACCGGCAAAGCTGGTCAAGTTACAAATGTATTGTTGTTAATATTGTTAATCAGTTTAAAGGTCAGTCACGCAATATAAAACCCACTTTACCGCTATGCAAAATGAGTATGGGAAATTTGGCTATCTGTGCAATGTGAAATGTATATACACTATATTAAAAACCCGTGGTGAAGCGCCTGTTAGGGAAACTCACCAGAGCCACCGCATATTGCTACTAATCCATAATGACACGGCCGCTTAAAATCCTCTCATGGAATGTGAGAGGCCTAAACAACCCTGGAAAAGATTGGAAGTTTTTCATTTATACGATATATTGGACCGGACATATATGTCTGCAGGAAACCATTTACTACAAACATACCCACTATACCCTAAGCTGGGCGGCACATAGGACCCACTCCGTCTACTCTCCGGGAGTATCAATTTTACTAATAAGTCTCTCAGATATGTCATACAGGACGTTAAAACCGACAAGATGGGAAAATATGTATGTATAGCCTTATTGATAGATCAACACCATTTGTGATCATAGGATACGACCCCCACCAGCTACCTTACAACCAATCAGGAAATATTGCCTTTTCTGATGCAACATACACAAGCACATATGGTATGCCTGGGGACTTTAGGCTACTGTGAACCCACAATTAGATAAATTGACAAGCAACCCCCTGAACAGACCTACACACCCAGTCTACACCCTACCATCTAATAAGTGAATTAGGGTGGACAGACGCGGCGAATCCGACAGCAAACACACAGGAAATTCCGTTACACTAAAACACATGACTCCCTATCCCGAATTGACCATGTCTTTACCAATAAGCTGGCAGAACTAAAAATAATAGATGTGGAATACCTACCCAGGAGCATCTCTGACACTCCCCAGTCTTAATCAAACTAAAAAACTGCAATTAAACCACAGTCCAAGGGAACATGGCGATTCCACCCATTCTGGCTCACGCTTACAACAGAGCCAGACCCCATGCCAGAAACACATAGAGTTTTATTTTGATCAGGATCATGGCACAATATCCAAAGGAACCAGATGGGACGCCGTCAAGGCCGTGCTGAGGGCCATCTACAGACTTCGATAGCGCATATCAAAAAACAATCTCACAAAAGAAAGTGTTTGGAGCACTCCCTCAGAGCAGCCGAATCTGCATTTACACAACATCCCACACCTGCAAACAAACAAAACTGGCAAACCGCTCAGCTGGCATATGATAACATACTCACTGAGAAGTTCAACAGAAAAGAATTTTTCAGTAAACAGAGATACTTTGAGCATGGCCACCAATCGGCGAAAATCCTGGCGAGACTGCTCACGGCTCCCCAGACCAAACATGATCACTTCCTACAAAACCAGAAGGCACAACCTGCACAGACACCAAAGATATACTAGAAACCTTACCAAATTTTACACCAACCTTTATACCTCTCACTCTACAGCTTCAAACATACCCTATCCCAGTATCTAAACAACACATCACTCCCTACACTCTCCACACTCGAAGCCATACACTGGAAAGGGAGATAAACTGATCTGAGCTAGGGGAAGCCCTAAGGAATCTGGCAAACACAAGTCCCCTGGCCCAGACGGCATACCGGCTGAGGTCTATAAAAGATACGCAGGACAAATTACCCCAAATATATTACAGACCTTTAATGACGCATTCACTGAAGGAAGAATACCCACCTCCATGTATGAAGCCCACATAATACTTTACTACAAATCAGGAAAGGACCCCCAAGATTGAACTCATATACGCCCCATTTCCCTATAATGCAGACTACAAATCTTAGCAAAAATCTTAGCCAACAGACTTCAGGGGGTGATTCGTAAAATTATACACAGACCAGACGGGATTTATGCCAGGCAATTCTACCTCAATAAATATCTGGAAAACATTAATTAATAGCCAGGTGGACCACGACAACGCCGGAACTAGAGTAATGCTGTCATTGGATGCCCAAAAGGCGTTCGATTCAATCGAATGGTCTTTTCTTTGGTCCTGTCTGAGCCACTTTGGATTTGGACTAACTTTTGTAAATGGATCCAACTGCTATATGCCCAACCAGTAGCATCACTTAAAATAAACAGAACATGTTCACACCCATTTCCTCTGATGAAAGGGACGAGGCAGGGGCCCAATCTCGCCATACCTCTTCGCTTAGCAATAGAGCCGCTAGCCATCCGACTCAGGCAAAGTAGGAAATCACGGGCCTTCATCTAGGCCAAACTAGCGCTATTGAGTCATACGCAGATGATCTAATCCATATCTAGCAGAACCTGACCAGTCTCTAAAAGGTGCACATGAAATTATTGCAGAATACGCCCACTTTCAGGCCTAATATTAATTGGCGCAAATCCTGTCTATTCCAATATAGAAACCATATAGCCCTCTCCCCATTTACCCGAGCACTAGTACCCTGGTTAAAGAGTTTAAATACCTCGGAGTCACAATAACACAGAACCCACATCTTTCTATGCCTCCAATATTGTCCATTATTGAACGGTCAACAAAAACACAAATTTGGAAAAAATTACCCATCAACCTAATCGGCAGAATCAATTTGATTAAAATCATTCTTTTTCACACAACTTTACAGAGTAAGTACACTACTTACCTTTATCTGGGGCTCAGGACGCAACGGGTCAGGCTCAAGATGCTACAGAGACCTAAGGCTGAAGCAGGATTAGCGATGCCAGACTTTAAGCATACTATATAGCGAGCCAACTAAAATTTCAGAACCTGGTTACTGCCACCAACTACTACACCTGACACCCTCCATATGGACCCCATGGAGAGATGGAAAGAATGCTACATTCGTACTTCCCTACCACCCCATAGCTTTTCTAGGTGCCCACCATAGCATAAGTGCCAACCTCTCCATGCACAACAACTATATATTTGGAACAAAAACTAACAAAACACTACAATACACCGGCATCCCCGAAGAAACCACTATATGGCACAACCCAGCATTTCCACACTTAGCATCTTTCGCAGCCTCGGGATATTGGGAGGAAAAGGAATCCTATACTTCAGTCAAATTACTGAAAATCACAAACTACTTCCATTCAGGTATGCAAGAACGATTCCATCTCCCCCACACATCCTTATTCAGATATCTTCAACTGCAATACTGCATAAAACGAATTCCAAAGCACCTTACTCCCCATACAAACACATCCCATCATTCATATACTTAAATCTAGAGAGGGAGAAACAACTTATTTCCAAACTATACAACTGCTGTTGGAGCCAATAGACAGGTAGAGGAGGACAAACTAATAAATAAAGGCAGACAACCATTCCTTCTGTGACCCCCCTGGAATGGAGGGACATTGCTGAATCCCACATTGTAGTATCGCCCTCAGCACCCAATAAGTTAATGCAGTTTTACATTATCCACCAATCATATCTATCCCCTCTACGAATGTCCTGTATATCCCCATCCCACCCCCCCTTATGCCCAAAATGCCAATATAACCCCGCAGATTTTGGCATCTACTTTGGAGCTGCCCGCATATCTGCAGATTCTGGGGCAAGGTCACAGCACTGCTGACCGAATACTAAGCGAGATGTCCCCTTGGAACCCAAGTTATGCATCCTTGGTGTCCCGAGATAGATATTTGGGATGGCCCGCAGATGTCATTCCTTCGAGAATCTCTGTTCTATGCTAGGAGGACGATAATACTGTGTGGATGGCCCCCACCATCCCCAAAGTGAACACCTGGAAAAAAATGATTATGAATATGCTCCCATATCTAAGGCTAATCTATCTAATAGAGGATGCCCCCAAAAATTTAACAAATCTGGTCCCATGGATCAATCACTTTGGTGCGCCCCTATAGGGAAATCACGAAATCCATATAGAATAATAACCGTGATAAAAGTGTATATATATCCAATGTACTATGCATGATGGCAGATATGCCTGATACGCGCCAACAACTTATTAGATATGCCTTAAGTTCTAAGTGACTGAAAGTAGTTCATCCCCATGCTCCAAGTACCCCTCCCCTCCCCCCCCCCTCCACAAACGATATCAATCTACCCAATGTAACTGAATGTATAATATGAACATATGGAATATGTTGAATACTGGATTATATCTGTTACAATTAACTGTACATTAATGTATGAATATGCATGTAACTCATTGGGTATGCAAATAAATACAGTTTAAAAAAAAAAAAAAATCTCTTTGTACTTTGTAACTAATAATTTGTTTGTTTGAAAAAAAAATTTTTTTTGGAAGTAATGTCCAACTAGTTTCAACAATAGGCAAAGGCTTTAGAGGTCAGGTAATGTATTTTATTTCAAGAAAGGATTAGTTCTCTAATGACAAATTACCATAAACAATTAATCATCCTTGGCATCAGGTGCTAAAAAAATAGAATGAGCTCTACAACCTACACTCCTGACTAATTCCCGCTACAAATGAGGAGGAATATAAGGAAGATGTAGATTATAAATAGATAACTTAAGCCTTTTCACAAAAGATTCTCATATGCATTCACTTTTCCAAATCTTTTTCTATTTGTAATATATTGGTGGGACTGGGACACATTGCTTTATTGGTAGTGCCCACAGTAAGGGTTAGGCCATACCAGCACGATTTATTGTGCATGCGATCGAAGTTTTTTTCTGGATCACATACACTATAGCACGTTGACGTTTTTCACAGTTTAGCCTAAGGAGCAATAAGTGGCCAGTGACAATGAACACTCACATGTGAGATGACAGACTCTTAGTTATTCATAAAGTTTTAAGATGTGCTGAAAGTTATGACTACCCCCCAAAAATCCCAGGTTCTTTTTATTTTACCTTCACCCAACGCTCAACACTGAGGAATTACAACTTCCAGAACCGCAATCCCTCACCAAAAGTCCTCCCTCCTTAGGAGCAGAGCGGGTTCGTAACCACTCGATTGGTAATTGCGTGACTGCAATGGCCATGACTTACAGTCATTACCAGTAGAGAGACCAGTGAGGGATCATGGTTGTGAAGTTGTAATTCCTTAGTGTGGGATCGTCGGGTGAAGGTAAGAATTAATGAACCTGGGGTTTTGGGGGGTAGTCATTCCAAATATGAAAAGTAATTTAGGAGATGAAGTTACCCCTTACACTAAAATCAGAGAAAGCGAAAGCCTCTTTCTAGATTTGCATTGTTCTCAATCTACAATACATAAAATTTTACAGGTGATCCTGCCACTGGTAGTTTCTCCACATCTGGATCTACTCCAGTAATTTACTGTATAAGATTACAGCAGTGAAGCACATAACTGTGAATAGGCACTCCCAGTCTAAACTGAAATTACTGTCCAATTAATTTTGTGGTATCACTAAAAACCTGCAGCAGATATTTTTATCTGATACCTCACCTGTACTCCTATCTCTTGAAAACCTAGATTTGTAAGGCTTTGTTCACACTAGAAGCTTTTTCACGGATCTCTGTGCATTTTGTCTACCCTAAGTATTAGTAAAAAATCAAGGAATGTGAATGTCACGTATATATGCATTGATTTTGTATTTTGTTGAGTGAATCTAGCCCAAGGTTAGGTACACACAAGGTGATATTTCAGCATGTTGGACTGGCAAGTCATTCAAATGCAGTGGGAAAAATAACAGGCTCCGCACTCTACGAAGGTCACAGGCTAAAGTAACCACGCTGCAATCATATCACAAAATCAGTTTACGCTTAGGCTGGGACTGAATAAACTGATTTTGTGATATGATTGCAGCGTGGTTCCTTTAGCCTGTGACCTTCGTAGAGTGCGGAGCCTGTTATTTTTCCTACTGCATTTGAATGACTGGCCCTTGCGACAGACCTGGGGCAACTGGCACCCGGATCACATGTGTTTTTCTTGATGCACGGTTGATCAGGCGACGGGTCCAGGGTGTATTACACCCGGACCATTTATCAGTCCAATTAAGGACCTTATTGCTTTAATACATGTGATATCTTTTTGGAGGGGTAGAGCCCATGATTGCTTAAACCTCTGTATGTTGGACTGGCCACCACAACAGTAAGGTCAGTCAGGTCAAAATATCATCAGTTGAAAATGTCCCTAGAAGACCTGTCGGATCAATCATTCGTCCAATTTGGATTAAAATTCAATTGACGTTGGCCCGTTGTGATGAAAAGGTACCAGCGATATTTCAACTAGATCAACTAAAATATTGTGGTGGCCTAAAGCTGCATACAAATGGCAAATTTTGCTTGGCCGTAAAGCCTGTTGTTTTTCTGTCCTGGCGTACCATGTGTATGACGCTTCACTCTTTACTGGGTAACTGTAAAATACTCCTGATAAAAAGTTACTTTATTTTCGCAAAACAATACGGCATAACCCTGCCAGAAGCTCAGCTGTAAAAAAGATGACCTGTGTGAATTATGTAACAAAGATGAACATTAGACAGACTGTGATGTTGGAGGTTTACCAGGAGACATGGTATCATACTTCATACACATGTGCGAACACACGCGAGCACAATGTGTATGAACATCTGTTTGGCCAACATTGGTAAGTGTATAGACACTCGGTCAGGCTGTTGATGATCTAACCCAGTGGATTATCAACAATGCATGACTGAACAGACGTTTGCCTGACCAAGTGCCGAACACTTACCATAGTCGGGCCCGCGATTGCACATGTCTATGGGCCTTAACAAGAAGGAAAATCTACATTAAAATGATTAAAATTTGGTGGCAAATGATAGTGTAGACAGATTGCTTGGATTAGGAAAAGTAAAAAAAAAACAGCCAAACAAATTTCAGTATTTATAACTTTTTAAGGGTTTTTTCATTTGTCAGTTTCTGCTTATGGCATTTGGGTGTGAAGCTGATTATGCACCTTTTTTAGGCTTAGTACTAATCAGTATCAACATAGAAAGTAATGGCACCCCTTGGGAAAAAGGAGCATATGTTATGTGCATGTAATTTACTGAGAGATCAATAGCATGCATGGTAAATAGGAGGAACATTAAACCAAGCTCAGCACAGGACTGAGCAATAGATTGTAGTAAAGGATCCCAAAGAAAAATATAATCAGGGTTATTCAATAAAAGTTCTTATCATTAAAATTGGTGCTAATTTTGCCCCAACCAATCGGATGTTACCTTTCAAATGTTAAATAACATCTGATTGCTTGGGGCAAAATTAGCACCATTTTTAACGATAAGAACTTTTATTGAATCTCCCTGAATGTTCTAAACTTCCTTGGGTAAAATTATATTCTTACTCCCCAGTTGTTCATATTTAGGAAATACACAAATTGGCATATGTGTGTGAGGTCAGTGAGGTTTTAATTTAACTGGCTTGATAGAACAGAAATTAATCCATTGCAGAACCTCACATGGGAATCATTGTATCGATCATGAGGTTTCAAAAGCCCAACAGAAACTTGTACAATCAATGGAAATTTTCTGACCTGCCATACCAAGGTTCAGTTGATTCTACACTCAATATCAATCACGGTTGGTTGATGAAATGCAAAAAAACAAATTAACATTAATTGTAGCTCTCCCTTTAGCTATATCTACAGGGTCTTTTCTTGCATGGGGATCTGAGAAATAGGGTGGCCAGCCATGCTTGTCTTCTTGGTCACCCTAAACTAGCAGGGGGTAGTCCCCAGGCTGACCCCCAGGTTCTGGGGGTCAGCCACTTAACGACACTAGTTCTGTACATGAGCAACATTAATCTTCTTTCTGTAATTAAGAGTTATGGACATATTTATAATGGAATAATTAACTTTTTGCTGCAGTTATCTGCCAAACCGGACTTAGCGCAATTTCTAAAGTGTCGATAACTGCTGGTGAAAAGTCATTACCGATGCAATCACCATTTCACTTGTGGATGCTTATCGCCACCATTACTGCTTGATCATATTTCTAAAGGTGGTGAAAACTTCTAAGTGTGTTTCACTGTGTGGTGAGTAGCACCACGCAGAGGCCCTGTGGGGGGTCCCACAGCTAGACCCCCCCCCCTCGGCACCAAGATGTGTCTTTGTGTTTATGTGGTCCTGCAGCTCAAAACCCGAACTCCCTACCCAGCACTTTTAAATGTCCTTGCAGCACTGACAAGTGCTTTGTGGCTTAAGGGGTCCCACTGCTTGAAGCCAGCATCCCCCTCCCAAGCACTTTTAAGTGCCCTTGCAGCACAGACAATTCACTTTTGGGGGCTTAAGGGGTTTTACAAACTCGAAACCCCCGGCAATGATAAGTGCCCTTGCCAACCCCCCGGCAATGACAAGTGCCGGGGCCAACCCTGGTCCTAAAATGGAACATTTCAGGTCTCCACCATCTTGTTTCTTGCTGCCACCAATGTTGCCAATGACACCAGTGTCACAGATGTCAGGGACACATTGATATTGGAGTCTTCTATCTTCTTCCATCTTCTTCAACATCCCGATGACTTCTGAGTTCTGCGCAGGTATGCACCTCTTTATATAAGATTTCTGAAAGACCAAATCCAACTTTCATTGCTTAATATTTCAAGCCAACCAATCATATGGTCAGATATTGACAATCATATTTTATGATTAATTATTAAAGGGCAATTATAGTGAGAAAATTGTTTTTTTTTAATTTCTTCTAATGTATCCTATAAGTCATCCCATCCACCAGGGTACCTTTAGTTTCTTTAAATTCTACATAGTCCCCGAGATATAAGCCTTTGAATATGCTGTGATTTGTAGGAGCTGCTACACCTCATCTGTCACTCAAAGGCACACACCCACACAATCCAAAGCTCCCCGCAGTACTGTCCACACACTCTCTCACCCACACTATATGTACCATTTGCAACATATAGTCAAATGCCGTAGTGCTAAACACAATCAATAAACCATTAACCCAGCAATATGACATAACACACTATAAAACAGCCCCTCCCCCAAAAAAAAATCTTATATACTACAAAACCAGTGACTCAAATGGAACACTAATACAGTATATATAATACAGTATATAAACGACTATATACCAAACAGACACACAGTGCAATCTATGAAAATATAGACTAAAGCAACTGAAATGTAACAGGACAACAAGCAGTGTCACTGTGTTTGTGAAGGTCTCACTACAGCTGCTGTCACTGACTCTCTCTTCAGTGATTATGATCTCAGCTAAGCAGGGAGAGATATGAACTTTAGGTAAAAAGTAAATAACTAAGCAAAGTTAGAGAACAGGCAGAGTTCAGTAACTTACTTGTAAGAATCTCAGCACCACTTGTCCTCCTCTCTCCCCCTCTGCCCCTCCCTTCAGCATATGCTACTTTATTCCACACTTTGATTGCTTGCAGTCTAGCTCTGGAAGGGAGGGGTCAACAGATGTCAGCACTTCATTTAAAGTCCTTTCAACTGACAATGCTCGGACTCTGTATACGCCCGTCACTGCTTGAGGGGAGTAGACAGAGAGAGGAGGGGGACTACACAGCTTGGTACAAACTTCTGCCAGTGTGAAGAAACGAAGCCACACAGAAACATGAAAGTAAGGCAGCTTATACTAAGTGATCTATACATTGTATACAGACAAAGTTTTTTTTTCACTATAGTTGCCCTTTAAAACACTATATGTGCACATCAAAGCAGCAATACTTTTCAAGGCATAAACATTTGGCTTTATAAGAACAGCAGAAAGAACAATCATTTTCACGGTGATAGCATTAATTTATTAATATGCCCCACATTACAACTCATGATAACACTCGTGAAATGCGCATACGCAATGTTGTGGTTTCACAAGCAATACCGTGTGCTTGTGCTAATATTCCGTTATCGGAGCACATGTGATTAGCAAAAAAAAATATGATTGCATCCACTCAAAAACATCGCAATACAAGGCAGTAATGGATTGCGCATAAGAAACAACTCACTAGAGTGGCCTAGGTCTAGGTCAATTTTTACCCACTAGGAAGGGCTGCAGGAAAAAAAAAATCATACATCTGCAAATGATGTCTCCACAATACTGTTATGATAGAATCCATCCAGACTCATTCATATTTTAGCTTATGACAAGCAACCTTTTAGTCCTCTGCAAAAGTCTATTTTAATGGCATAGTGCAGCTCTGTACATGTGGGTTGCTGTGTGGCAGATGTATATTTGTCAAAGTTATCCTCTCCCACTTCTCTTTCCTTTTCGCTCAGTTTAATATGGTGTAAGGTTTCTCCTCTGTGCTGCTTTCTCCCAAATTATGGCTATACATGCAGAGCCCAGAGAGAATTAATTATGTGTGAATTAAAAAAAAGTTGCAATCTCACCAGTCTGCCCTGTGATTGACAGCAGCATAGAGAACTGTATCAACATTGTTGTATTTCATTTTTATTTATCTGTATAATTGCTTGCACCTATCCCGTGTAAATACGGTGTATTTTATAATGTACAGAGCTGCGTACACAAGTGGCTTTTATAAATAAAATTAAAATTATACATACATACATTAACCCTGCAGCTGCCTGAGGTGATTGCTGAGACTAGGTTTATAAAGTATACTGTACTATCTCCACTGTGATGGAGCTAAAGCATGGTACACACCATGCAATGGAGGAAAGACTGTCCTCTATGGATCTGCCGTGTCCGATCATCCTATCATCCGATTCAGACAAACGGTCTGACATAGCCGAAAACTCATGTGATTATTTCGGCCTGATCGACTGAAACACTGAACTATCGGTCAATCGGTCTGAAATATATAATATAGAAGTGATGGTTTTGTATATTCTTTATACAAAACAATCAATAAATCAATATATATTTATATATATATTTACACACACACAGGAGTGATGGTTTCATATATTCTTTATACAGAACAATCAATAAATAAATATATATATATATATATATACACACACACACACAAGTGATGGTTTTGTATATTCTTTATACAGAACAATCAATAGTTGTGCCCATACATGGTCCAATGTTATCTGCTCCCTCTACTGTAGTAAAAGCAGCTGGTAATGGAAATTTTCCATCTTGCCTGATAGGTCCCGGTAATAACAATATTCAGCAAATTCTGTCAGATCCGCCGTCAGTATCACAGCTCTGACTTTAAAAGGCACTAATGATAATGTAGCACAAATGTGGAATTCTCAGTAAAACAGAACATTAGGCTGGGTACACACTCACAAACTATTCATCCCGAGCATTCGCCATTAGCGAGCAGAGGGCCAGGACAAAGCACAGTCGGTCCAGGCAAATGTCTCCTAGGGACCACACGATCTGCAGTAATTTACCAACATGTCTAGTCACCCATTCATCCAACCTGCCAGAAAAATCACCTCAGATTTTCTTCAGCCCGATCAACCGATACATGTAAATATCATTAAAAACAAATGGCATTCAACAAAAATACAATGTTAAAGGTAAATATAAGTACAATAATAATACCTAGATTGTAAGCTCTATGGGGCAGGGACCTCCTTTCCTCTTGTGGCAAAACTCTATTTATATAATTTATATATTTACTGAACTATCTATGTATTTATCCCCCTTGTATGACTTTATTGTATTTTATTACAGTACAGTGCTGCATCCCCTCGTGGTGCTTTATAAATAATCTATATATACATACATAATAACTATAAAAATACTATAAAAATACACATTCCTATAGTAACAAAAACTTGTTACATGTTATTATATAGTATTAGAAGGTTAACCCTTTCTCACATAACATTGTATGGTAATATAAAAGTAAAGTAAGATTCAAAATGCACTTTAATAGATTGTTGTAAATGTTTAATTGTTTTAGAATTATTTCTTGATAACATTAATAATTCAATCATTATATTTAGCCAATAAAAGGTAGTATTTTATATCCAAGATGTCTCTACTTGGATATTGATAACACAAAATGGTTTTAAAATGACTTACGGAAAGCACTTTTAGACCAATTACTGCACCGCTTGTTGAGATCCCACCCCTTTAATGGAGTGGCCACATTGCTTTAACCAGTTCACAGTATGTTTTAGTGTTCACCTGAAACGTTGTGCACATACAATGTTACAATAAAGCTAAGTTTGATTCCAAATAGTGTGTGCATTCCTCAATATTTACCTTGAACCTTGAAGATATCTGTTTTGTGGTTAACAGTCTGGAGATATCTGTTTTGTGGATACAGCTCCACAAGAGTTTCCACTACAGGTGTGCAAGGAGACCCTTATCTGTTTATTTAAACTTTTCCTGTTTATTTTATGTATGGTAGTATTCCACAATGTATTATCACAATTTCGTGTTCCACTGCCACTATGCTTGGCTGATCTTTACTGGGCCCTAGACAGAAGTGTAGATCAGGGTTTCTCACAGAGTTTGCCAGGACACTCTAATTTGAGCCAGAGGTGTGGCATAGATAAGGACTTACCATAACCACGCCCTCCAACTTTCACTTTTAAATGACAAGACCACCTTCCAATCTAACATTTATACACAGCCTTATCGTCCACTAAACCCAAACAATACTTACAGACCTGAAAGATGTACCAGAAGGCAAATCTTCAGTCCAATGTAACTGCCCCTTTTCTCTGCTTCCTGGTTTTTCCAGGAGCAGGAGTCAATAATGCCTGTGACAGCTGACATCACATCCAACAACTGACTGCCACTCCTCGAGCCACCTCCTCTAAGCATATGCAAGCTTGTAAGGTAGAGTGACAGGCTGTGAATGCAGCATTGGAACCCATGACAGGGGCGGGACCAGGGGCAAAGGTTTGAACTTAGGTCAGGGTACTTAAGGGGGGAGGAGTGTAAGGTAGGAAGGGGCAGAGCAATCCGACCTGTGGCTCGATTTTCATTGAGAAGCTATTGGACCTTATGTAAGGCAAAGGGGGTTTCAGGGGTTTGTTTCATGGTTAGCGGCTTATGGCAACACTGGGTGGGGGTTAGCTCTAAAAGAGGGTTACCTATTTGGCCTGACAATACATCCAGCTTGTAGTGCTTAATAAAAGTGGATATGGATGACCATGTAGCCGCCCTGCAAATCACCTCCGGAGAAACATGCAAAGCCAATGCCCAGGGAGTCGCAATGGCCCTGGTTGAGTGCGCTGCTACCCTGTTAGGCTGCTGAACGGAACTATCATAATATGCCTGTCTTATTGTAGACTTTAGCCAGGACGCTAGTGTAGCTTTGGACAGTTGAAGACCTCTCTTTCCACCTTCAAAGAGTATAAAGAGTGAATCAGATCTTCTGAATTGCTCCGTCATATCTTTGTACACTAACACTTTAAGTGCACTCCCCACCTTAAGCACTTCAGATTCTTCTCCCTCAGATGGCTTGAAGTAAGGGAGTATTAAATCTTGTATTAAATTTTGATACCACTTTCAGTAGAAATGTAGAGTCTGTTTTAAGTATCACTTTAAAATGAAGGAAAAGAAGATAAGGCTCTGACACTCTTAGAGCTCTAAGCTCCGACACCCTCCGGGCTGATGTTATTGCCACTAGAAAAAAAAGTTTTAAAGGGCATGTCCACCCCTTTTCCAAACGTTTGGCATATAGTAGGGCTAGATTCCCCAGCCCCAACCGCTATAATATTTTTTTCAGAAAGTCCCCCAATCGTTACTTACCTTCCCTCTCTCCTCCGCCGCAATGCCCAGCCTTCTGCTCGCATAGAACTGCAAGCAGGGGGCCATACCGCCAGTCGCGTCTGTGATTGGCTGAGAGGAAGCCAATCATGGATGCGGCTGCCGGCAGTTCAGAACACCGGAGGAGAGAGGGAAGGTAACTAAAGATCGGGGGAGTCTCTGGAAAAGATATTATAGCGGTTGGGGCTGGGGGAACTAGCTCTACTATGTGGGAAAGGGTTTTTACACTAGGGGGAGGGAGGGGGGAGGATTACTCTGAGCAATCTAAAAACCTCTGAGAGGACAGCTCAGAGGCGGAAACAATTTCCCTGGTGGCCAGGCTCCTGGTGGTCAGTTTTCTGGACTTTGAGGGGACTTTACAGGAGAACCATTTGGACCTGGGGTGTAAGGTAAGGATTTTTATACACTACAGAGTGGGGTCAGTAGTGGGTTAAATTTTAGTTTTGGGGCTGGACATGCCCTTTAAGCGTCAAGTTCTGAATGGTTGCTGTTTGAAGTGGTTCAAATGGACTTGCCTGTAGAGAATTGAGAACAAGTTTCAAATCCCACGGAGGAACGGAAGACTTAATTTGAGAAAACCGGTGTCGAACTCCCTGGAAAAAATGTGTGTGTTTTTAGTGTCGAGAGGCTAAGCTTCTTCTGGAGACATAGTCAACGTCTATTTCAACTGTAGGTAAAAGTGGATTTATTTGTTTAGATTCACACCAGTTCGCAAATTTTTCCCAGATATTGAAATAACAAACTAAAGTAGACGATTTCCTAGATGTGAGTAGGGTACAAATCGTGCTGTCCGAGAGCCCTCTATTTTTTAATGTAAGTTTTTCAGTAGCCAGGCCGCCAGTGCCAATTCCCCCAGATTTGGGTGGAGAACAGGGCCCTGATTCAACCGGTCTGAAATCACTGGAAGTCAAATTGGCATCACCTGAGACATTTGGAGTGCCCACGGAAACCAAGGCCTCCAGAGGGGCCACCAGGGAAGAATGGCTAGAGTGAGTACACCTCCTCCTGAATCTTTTTCGATACCCTTGGTATGAGCTGAATTGGAGGGAATATGTAGACGTATTTGAAGGTCCACGGGATTGATAACGAGTCTGTGCATTCTCCCTGGTTGCCATCAGGTCCACTTCTGGAATCCCCCACTTGTTGGTGATTGAACGGAACACTGATTTATTTAGTGACCATTCTTTTTGGTCTATTTCCCTTCTGCTCAAGAAATCCGCTTGTGTATTCAGTTTGCCTGGTAAATGAAGGACCTGGATATTGAATAGAAATTTCTCTGCCCAAATTAAGATATTCTGTGAAATTTTCCACAGTGGATAACTCCGTGTGCCACCTCTCTTGTTGTTCAGATAGGCCACTGTTGTGGCATTGTCTGAATGAATCATCACAGACTTGCATATTAGGTGTCGAAAAGCTTTCAGCTCTTCAAACACAGCTTGGAGCTCTTTGGCATTTTGATGTTTCAATGACCAATTCTTGTCCCACATACCTTGGGCTATGTGGTTGTTGAAGATTGCACCCCAACCCCGGGGACTGGCGTCTGATGTAATCTTGATCACTTGAGACAACTGAAGCGATACCGGTTGAAAGTTGGAGACATTTGTCCACCAAGACGTACTGAACCACCTCTGGAGTCAAGAAAATTCAGTTGATTCAGTAGGAAGAACTGGAACTCTCTTATATGTATCATCACCCATTTTATTGAATCCAAGGTAGCCACTAGCTTCCCCAACAATTGCTGGCAAATCAAAATTGTGGAATATTGGTTCCTCAGGAGGCTGCGAACCAACCTTGTGATGTCCCTCTTCTTTTCCTCTGTGAGACACACTATGAATTTCTGTGTATCTAATACAGCTCCCAGGAACAGAATCTTTTTTGTTGGTTGTAAGATGCTCTTTGAATGGTTTATTACCCAACCGTGTTCCGTCAGGCACTGAATAGTTATTTTTATATGACTCAACAGTTTTTGATGTTGGTCTGCTTTTATTAAAAGATCGTCCAAGTAGACGAAAATCTGAATACCCTCCAGTCTGAGTTTTGCTATGAGTACCACAAAGACTTATGTAAACACTCTTGGAGATGTCGCTAGCCTAAAAGGGAGTGCTGTGTACTGCCAGTGCAGACCATTGATGCAGAAACGTAAGTACTTTTGATGTTCCGGGAATATAGGAATGTGCAGATATGCATGTTTTAAGTCTATTTTTGCCAGCCAGTCTTTGGACTAAATTGTGTCAATACAGATCTCAGTGTTTCCATCTTGAATTTCTTTTTGATCATATGTTTGTTCAAGAATCTAAGGTCCAGTATTCCTCTGAATTCCCCCGGAGGACTTCCTCCTGAGGAAAAAGATTGAACATATCCCTTGTTTCTGTTGATTTATGGGAACTTCTTCTAATTCTTTCAGCTCTAATATCATGTTGGTCATGGCATTTATGCCCATCAGAGTTTTGGGAAAGGAAGATGGGATGAATTTGTCTCAAGTTGGCTTCTCCAAAAATTCCAGGTGGTATCCTTTTTTTATTATTTGAAGTACCCACGCATGCGAGATTGAACACATCCACTTCTCCTTGAATTGTGAAATCTTCAAGGAGAGAACTGGGGCATAGTCATAACTGTTTACCTTTTGGTTTCAAACCTTTCCCACGAAAAAACTGTTGTCCTTGTTCCTGCTTCCAGTTTGACTTCTGTCCAAATGCACAACCAGGTCTGTACTGCTTAGCTTCTTTAAGTGTGTTTAATTGAGACTGGACGCAACCTCTGAATTTCGGGATGGAAGACTTTTCCTGCTGGAATTTTTATCTATGATATCATCCAATTTTGTTCCAAACAGTTTGTCTCCCTCAGATGGAATAGTTGTAAGGTTTTGTTTAGGCTACGTTCACACTAGAAACTGACAGAAATGTACAGCATGTGTTTCCATTTTTTGCATACATTTGTATCCATTTTTTCACAATGTGTATTCGATAGATTGATACAGACAGAAATGCTGCATGCAGGGCATTTTTTAAACGAACTGGAACGGAACGGAATATAACGCAGCAGATGTGAACGATATTATGAAATCCTGTGGGGTTTTACTGTCTGTCCATTTTTTTTAAATGCACTTGTGTTTGAAAAATGGATACAAACTGATGTAGTGTGTACAAGCCCTTAGAGTGAGTGTCTGCCCTCCATTGTTTTACCCATAAGGCTCTTCTGGTCATGATGAGCCCATTGATGCCTCGGCTATAAAGTCATTGGACATTTTCACATCCTTAAGGGTCTTCAAAATCTCATCCCTAGGAGTTCCATTCTTCAGATTATCTTCTATATCCTTGAGACATATACTGTTTGCCCTAGCAAGGTTTGTCATAGTAATGGCTGGACAAAGAGAGGCTCCAGCTACTGTATAGGTATGTTTAAGCAAAGTTTCTTGTCTCTGTTCTAACGCATCTCGTAAAGCTACTCCATCATCCGTGGCTAGTGCAGTTTTCCTTGCCACTTTCGCTATAGATGTGTCGACTTTAGGAGGAACATGCCAATTCACACAGTCTTGTTGTGTTACTGGATAGATATTTTGAAAATTCTGTGACAATGAGAATCTTCTGTGTCCCTCTCCTTGTTGATGATATCTTTTATTTGTTTGTGAACGTGAAAGCGATAAGCAGTTTGTGGTTTAAACCCAAATATCAGGTCCTCTTTAAGAATAGGAGACTGCTCCTCAATTTTTATCATGCTGTCAATCAACTCTTGTGAAAATGTGGAAACACCTTGATTGGACTCATCCTCTGATTCATACCCTGAACCAGTAGCTTCCTTTTGCAACAGTTGTGGATTTTCATACCCCCTTTGATGTAAAGCCTGATTAATCATAGCAGACACTTGAGATCGGATATCTTCAGTAAACATTTGTGAAAACGAATTTTGCATCATGTTTTTCATGGACTCCATCAGATTAGTTGAAGTACTGGCTTGAGAGTCTCTACATCAAGAGCATAAATTTCTAACCATATATAGCAAGTCTGTCACATTCTCTCTGCTTCGATATCGATCTATGATGACTGCGACCCCGGTCTCTATCCTAAAAACAAAACAATCCAAACTTAATTCATACACACAAAGGATTAAATGTAGCACTCTCTTTGAAGTCATTGCTCACCCCCTAGAACCAGACCTGGAACTCTTCCTTGAGCTCATGACAGGCACTGGAAAACATAAATAGAGTCACAGTGTAAATACAGTGTGAGCCTCCTAGCCTAAGAATAAAAATGCTCACAACAGTCCACTTACATTTAGTAGGGACAGTTCAGGCTAACAGCAGCACTAGGTATACTGGAATTTCAGCAGAGAGATCCTGGAACCAAACATGATAGAATTAACAAACCAGCCCTTTAATTAGCCAGCCGGTAAGGTGATTAGTGAATAAGTGCAGCAGAACGGCACTTCCCCATGCCAACTGTTAGAGCAATAAATATTAGTCAAGGTGCAGATTGCAAAATACACTTACTCCTAAGTGGAGCTGGGTCGGGAAGACTCAGCCCCTGGTCCCTTCGCATAGAGTGCAACCAGCCAACTTTAGCACACAAACATAGTATCAATCCCGATAACAATGTATGCGCTTGAATACAAGTTAGCGCTTACCTCATAGCATGGCTGGCCCGGGTGCGCTTATGCCCCGAGCCCTTCGTGGATAAAAGGCGGTTCTAGGTCTAATGGCTATGTCTGTGTATCTGTATTAATAAAGACTGATTTTTATCCACGGTGGATTTCCTGCTTCGGTTGCTGCACTTATTTCAACACTTTGGTTCTGGAACCAAACATGCACCAGCAAGGCAAAAAAATCCGGCAAAACTCCACTTTTAAAACTCACACCTGATGACCTCATTGGCCCGCGACCATACTTCCAGTAAGCTGCCAACCTGGAACCGGCACATTACACATATGCTTGGTGCCGCACGGATAAGGGAAGAGAGGCAGCGGGGGAGAGATCTTCCTCCTGTGGCAAGGACAGGAGAAAAAAGGCTGCAGAGGAGAGGTGCAGGGGAGATTTATTGATTGCTTGGGGAAGAGCCTGTCATAGGCAGGACAAGGGAATTAACTCATAGTCAGGATTATTCAATAAAAGTTCTTATTGTTTAAAATGGTGCTAATTTTGCCCCAACCAATCAGATATTTTTTAACATTTAAAAGCTAACATTTGAAAGCTAACAGCAATGGTGCAAAATTAGCACCATTTTAATAGATAAGAACTTTTATTGAATAACCCTGAGTGTGTCCACTGCCATTAGGACCAGGGAAAATGGAACTTGGGAGCATTTCCAGAGAGATAGATTTGACTTTAAGTTAAGTTCAAAAGAATGTGAGTTTTTTTTTTTTTTTTTACAAATGTGCTTAAATACGTGGTTTGTTATGTATACACAATAAAGTTAAACTAGAAAGGGAAAGTTTAAGTATAAACTTTGAATTTGGCTTGAAGGGCTGCATTTTGGAAGGGAATATGTGTGTTTGTTGCAGATTTTAAAACTCAATAATGGGAATGATGAGTTTGTAGTGAACGCTTGTTGTGGACAAAAAAAACTTTTGTGTGTACCCAGCCCAAAGTGGTGCTAATTATGATTCAATCAATCAGAAAGCTAACATCTGATTGGTTAGGACAAAATTAGCACCATTTTCAATGATAAGAACTTTTATTGAATCTCTCTGTATCTTTTTGATGATTTGAGGTGTGTGTACCTGTGTTGGGTTGGGGGTTAAAAAAAACAAACTTTTTTGATAATTGGTCAAAATTTGTTTTTTTGACTTTAGTTACCCTTTAGGTATGGCTGCAACAGTAATGGAGGGGTAGGTCAGCAGGTGTATGTAACTGTGCCACATGGGGGTTAAAAAAACAAACCTTTTTTATTATTAATCAAAATTAATTTTTTTGACTTTAGTTACCCTTTAAGTATGGCTACCACCATAATGAATTAGTAGATTAGTAGGTGTGTGTACCTGGGTCTGGTTGAGGGGGTATGTCTTTTTTGTGTTACAACCATAAATCTATCTTTTATTGAGGATAAATCTAAATTTGTTTTTTTGACTTTAGTTACCCTTTAAATATGGCTGCCACCGTAATGGATAAGTAGATCAGTAGGTGTGTGTACCTGGGTCTGGTTGAGGGGGTATATCTTTTTTGTGTTTATAACCATAAAACTAACTTTTATTGAGGATAAATCTAAATTAGTTTTTTTGACTTTAGTTAACCTTTAAATATGGCTTCCATGGGAATGGAAAGTTAGGTCAGTAGGTGGGTGTACCTGGGTCTGTGTGGGGGGTTGGGGGTATCACCATTTGTATTTATGACCATGAAAAAAATTTTTTGGAATATCCACATTTGAGGATTGTTACCATTATAGTCTATGGGAAAAAATGTCCGGAAATTCGCCAATAACGCCGTAACGCTTCTGCGGATTCCTTAGCTAGAAGATAGCACACTTCACCTATATGCCCCGCACATCTGTACCGACTTTCATGTCTCTAGCTCAAAAACTGTGGGAGGAGATACAGTCCAAAAAAGCGGAAGAACAAAACAAAAGAAGAAAAAGAAGAAATAGAAAGAACAGTTTAATTATTTATCACTATGTCACAATAAACGTGAACATTTTCTTTCCTCAGATTTTGTTGTGGGTGTCAGTTATTTGGGATTGGGAAAGGGTGTGGAGAGTGGAATTGTGGAATAAGTAATGGGATTTTAAGTGTTAGGCCAAGGCCACACTACAACGCACCAAATCGCGCACTCAATCGCGAGCGTTATCGCATGCGATTGTGTGCGTGATTCTTGTGCTTTTTGCATTTGCGCATACGATTTTGCCATTTTCCGTTACGGAAACACATGCGTTAACGCACCAAAAATGGTGCGCGCATGCGTTACCAAAACGGAAACATGCACAATCGCATGAGTTTTGAGTTCCCGTGATTTCCATTAAAAACAAAAACCGCACACGAAATTGGGAGTGCAAAACGTGTGGCATAGTCCTAAGTCACCCGGTGCCCTGCTTGGTCCTGCCCTTGTCAAGAGCTTGTAAAAAGGCAGTAACCTTTATAGGAAAGGGAGAGGAATACTAGGCTGAAGATGTGCTTTCTCATATATCTTGCAGGTCTTGTATAGTGAGATTGGGTTTTTGGATGGTTATTAGGCTGTGTTTAAAGGAAAACTATTGTGTGTATAAAGTTTTCTTAAAAAACAGTTGAAAAGTACTTGGGTCAAGGATATAGGACTGGTAATTCCTACCTCCCAATATTGTTTCTGTGAGGAGAACCAGCCCAAAGAATACTGATTCTACTTGCTGTATCTCCTCAATAAAACAATATTGAGAGGTAGGAATAATCAATCCTATCTCCCTGCCCCAGGTACTTTCCATTTTTAAACAGTTAATTTTTACAGTATAATTATGTATGTATAATTTTATTTATAAAGCGCCACTTGGGTAAACAGCGATGTACATTATAAATACAGAACATATAAACAAAGGGATAAGTGCAAGCAATTATACAGATAAATAATAAATACAATTTCATACATCATAAATGGATATAAGTGCAGCAAGCCTTGACGCATTAGGATGTGCGTTGTGATTGCGAATTGCGTTACGCATTTTTAATCGCAATCGCATGCGGTTTCATATACCTAATGAAGAAACCGCATGCGCAAACGCAACGAAATCGCACATGAAATCGCATGCAATTAATTCCGTGTGCGTTTGCGGTGCAGTGTGGCCGTGCCCTCACAGGAATTTTTGTGTTCCCGCGATTTCCATGTTAGTGAAAATCGTGGGTGGAAACGCGAGTGAAAACGAGCGTGCAAACGCAGGAAAAACAAGCTAGTGTGGCCTAGCCCTAAGGGCAAGGCCACACTGCAACGCAAACGCAATAGCATGCGATTTTCGTTGCGTTTGCGCTTGCGATTTCTTCAATAAGTATAGGAAAACGCATGCGATTGCGATTAAAAATGCAAAACGCAATCGAACCGAAAAACGTGCATTTTTTTTGCGTTGCCGCGTTTTCAATGATTTTGTAAAATCGCAAGCGCAATCGCAAACTCAAAAAAAAACGCAGCAGTGTGGCCTAGCCCTAAGAGTAGAATTTCCAGGCTATGCTTGACTTGCAGGCTATGCGTGACTTGGCACCAGAGCAAGTACCTTTTTCTTTTTCTACCCTAAACCCAGCCCTGTACCCCCCACATTGCCCCCTGCTGTGCACTTTTGGAATAGCAGAGCAGTGAATGAGAAGTACAGAGATCGGCGATGAGTTGGGAAGGTGTCACTGTGTGCATGCGTCAAGGATTGTGTGTGGTTAGTCTCTGACAGGGTGTGAGCGGTACCCGGATCCTACCCGCCGCCTCTCACTGCAGAATGGAACGTTGGATGATGAGGAGTTGGTGAAGTTCCACTTCCTGCCCGGGGTACAGCAGGTCGGGCTTTGGTTTTGCTCAGTGATGTTTATTCCCCGCCCAGTTGGTTTCTGTCAGTCAGTCAGACAGGACTCATAACTTTCTATTACCGGTCATATCCTGTGAGGAGGGAGGGAGAGCGAGAAGCGGCCCAGGGAAGGGGAACGTCCACGGGCAGGTGAGAAATGACAGTACACAGAGAGAGAGACCCCCAAAGACACGGATATAGACAGATATACACTGTCTGTATACTACACTGTATACAGCAACAATCACACAATACAGCAATAGCACACACACAGAAACATACAGACATGCACGGTCACAGACACTGACAGACCCACATTGCAACGAACACTGACACATATACAGTCACACATACACATATTTAGTCACACATACACTTATACAGTCACACATACACTTATACAGTCACACATACACGTATAGTCACACATATACAGTCACACATACACACATACAGTCACACATACATACAGTCACACATACATACAGTCACACATACACATATACAGTCACACATACACACATACAGTCACACATACACATATACAGTCACACATACACATATACAGTCACACATACACTTGTTCAGTCACAGATACACGTGTGACAGTCAAACATACACATGTACAGTCACACGTAAACACATAGTCACACATACACATGTACAGTCACACATACACTTATACAGTCACATATACAGTCAAACATACACATGTACAGTCATATTTAGTCACACATACACTTATACAGTCACATACACATATACAGTCACACATACACATATACAGTCACACATAAACACATACAGTCACACATACACATATACAGTCACACATACACTTGTTCAGTCACACGTAAACACATGCAGTCCCACATACAGTGACACATACACACAGTCACAAACTCACTCTCCTTGGTTTTCTCTGACAGATTTGCAATCTGAGTATTTGAAATGTTCCAGATGTTGTGCACATTTTGGTTTGTGTATTTGTTTACGTTTTGGTTTGTGTATTTGTTTACGTTTTGGTTTGTGTATTTGTGCATACTTTGTCAATTATTTAGTATTTGACTCAGCTTTAGAATTTCCCATGGGTCAGGGTCTCAATACTATCTATGTACTTAGTCACATGGACCCATGGCCTGTAGATATAATTAAAGTGAAAAGAACACACTATTGTTTATAAAGTAATAGACAGGATTTCAGTGATCTTTTCTACACTAACTGATCTCCTGTTTTTTGTATACAACTGCTCTGAGCACCCCACTGCCATCAGAGTATGCTGGACATTGTAGTCCGACAGATGATTAAGTTTGCACGTTGGAATGATTTGGACATCACTATATAATAAGACATAGGAATGCATTGTTTTACTGCTCTTTGCAGGGGATTATTAGTCTAAAAAATCACATGACTTTTTTTAAAATAAAGAATGGAATGTAGAGCAGTTCCCATGACAAAAAAAAAGAAAAAACTGCCCATTGCGCGTAACTTTATTTACACAGTTGATCATTTTCTTCTAGTAAATCTGTAATTTATTAAATGTCTGTTAGAACAAGTCGAAATGTTGATGGATGTTATGGAATCTAGACCAGGTAGCAGACATTTGCCCCATTTACAGGCAGACTGCCTGCAAAGCCTAATGCATTAAAATGTTTTAATGCTTGTACATTTTCCTAATTGGTAGGTAATGATATCAGGTTCCCCTTATATTTTCTGTGTGTATTTTTGCACAAATATAATTTTCATCTCCATGTCCTTGTAACCTAGCAGGTAGGATTTAATCCAGAGACACATTTGTTTCCCTTGGAACTGTAGTAGGCTGCATAAAGGGCTTTGCAACCTTTGGATCAATGTAATTAAAAACCACCTTGATAGAAAAAATGGCTTAAATGTGCAAGTAGCCAATAAAGATAATTTAATATCAACAGACACTTCCAAATACTTGCTTGGTGACACAAAGCAGCATGTTAAATATTACACTTCCCATTCTGAAGGATAGCAGAACCCTTGTTGACATTGCTCTGAGACATACACTGTAATGTCACATCAGGCTACATTACCATTTATTATATCTGTGGCTCATGTTCATTTGTCTCTAAAGGAAAAGAATAGTGTTTCGATTATCTTGATAATATGAATGGGTTACATAATAGACACAGGCCTGCCACTAATGTAACTACTTTCAGCTACCTATTTTTATCCTGCAAATAGTTTGCTATTGGAGCCCCTACTTGTAAGATTGATCCTTGTGGTAAAGTGATGCAGTGGAGAGTTTTACTTATTTAATTTATAACTAAAACAGAACACTAAATAAAAATAATAAAAGGAAAAATGAATAGAATAACCAAACCAGGTCATCGCAGCAACTCTCATGTTCTCTGCATATGCTTCTTTTATTTTTCTACTTAAGGCTAGGCACAGAGGGGATATTTTGATGACCGCCACAATAGTTTAATTAGAAATAGTGCTGGTCACAATGTAAACACCACTATAGGAGACTGCATCAGGCAATATTTAGGTTGAATAAATACATCTATCTAGTCCAAACTTTTTACCCAAAAATTGGGTATTTTCCTTTAAACTTTTAGAGTTGTTAAAAAATGCACACAGTATGACATCATTGTTTAAATCAGAAGAATTATTCTGGATATTCTTTTAGGACAGGTGCATGTGGGCCAATTTCGGGCCAATATTCCTAACTAGGAGACTAGCAATGGCTTAACCAGTCAGTCCGTCTGATGGTGAGGAGTTAAAATGGTACAGCCAATATTTTATTGGAAGTGGCCATATGGCCATTATTTACCAACATGTCCTTGCTGCAAGGACATTGGATTTTTATATAGGAATGCTATAATCACAATCACACTACTGCATTTCTATGTGGTGCATTTTACAAATGTATTTTTGACTTCAGTTTATTGTAATGCACTCAGTGAAAGACTGGGGAAGGAATATATTCTAAAATGCTCTGCATAGAAATATACTTAAAAATGTATGCAAACTTGCTAAATCAATGCAAACAAATGTGGAACATTTGCATGCATATTTAATAGGTCTTTTGCATTTTGTAGTGTGAACCTAGCCTTTGTATTTCATGCAATTCTGTTTTTTTTTTTTAATTAATATTTAGCCTGGAAACAGGCTGTTCTAGTAAATATATTCAATTAAAATTTACTACGGTAATAGCTTCCATAAACAGTTATAATACCTTCAACTAAATAAAACAGAAAACTCTCTTGCAAAAAAGTTAATTCACCAGATAATAAAGTGAAAGGTATTACTAGAACTTGCCTGTGGCCAAAACAATTAGCACCATTGACTTGCAGTGCTGACTCATGGATTTAATTTCACCCTATAGAAAAGCTGTTTTTTCTCTCTGTGCATAGGTGGGCTCCCTCCCAGGGAGGGGAATATTTACTAATGGTAATGTAGGATTGTGTAACATGTTCATTGCCTGTAGCCCCGTGCTTGTATATGGTCCTGGAAGTTTTATTAAAAGTAAAATTAGGGGGAATTTCTCATAAAAAATAAACTCACTTTAGTAAAAGGCCCCTATACAAGAAAACCTTTAATACAGTGATATAACTAGAAACCAGTGGAGCCCTCCCTTCATAGGCAGTTTTAGGGAGGGTCACAGGTGCCCAGATTCCACTTTTATGCTAATTTATTGTTATTTACAGATATTATTATGACAATATTGTTTTTAATCATAATAAGATTTGCCCATGTAGCAAAGGAAAAACAAATGTTTACATTTTGAGATAATATTTACATAGCTATACCTCATAGTCATGGGACTTTTTTATTTTGCAATAAAGTTGAGGTTTGCTGTAGCAGCAAAAGTGTAGGGACAAGAAAAATATAAAAAGAGTATAGTTAAATTTAGGAGTGGTTTTTAATAGGGGGTATACTGTATATATTCGAGTATTTTAGGCTATAAAAATAGCCTAAAAACCGAACCTCGAGTTACTTACCTGCCTGTCCTGTAATCCGGCAAGAAATGTCCTGTACTCCGCGGAATGGAAGAAATGTCCTGTAATCCGACAAGAAAAATATAAAAAGAGTATAGTTAAATTTAGGAGTGGTTTTTAATAGGGGGTATACTGTATATATTCGAGTATTTTAGGCTATAAAAATAGCCTAAAAACCGAACCTCGAGTTACTTACCTGCCTGTCCTGTAATCCGGCAACGGAACGCTAACCGCTGATGTCACTACTCGGTGGTCTCGCTGGTCTCACTTCCCGGGGCCGAGAAGTGACGTCAGGCGCCAGGAGACAGTAGGTGCAGAGCGATGCAGCTGCATTGAAAGTTATCTCCTCCTCCTGCAAGTCCTCCCACAGCAAGTCCTCCCACAAGGAAAGTACTCTGTCCACAAGGCAAGTCCTCTCCTACACTGCAGATGTTTGGAAACTACAACTCCCAGCAACTAAAGCTTGCTGGGAGTTGTAGTTTTCAAACATCTGAGTGGCAATGAATTGGGGGGCTACTGTGTGGGATTACCTTTACTGTGTGGGATTACCATTTAAAAGGCAACTAATACTTTAAAACTACAGAATCAGGAGGATGGTATCTATTGTTAAACATTGCCTTCTGATTCTGTATTGTTTTGAGGCTTTATTTGCTCTTTAAATGGATAGCAGAATTCCCATACCCTAGTCCCATATAGTAAAAGCCATACTTTGGCAACTAAAGCCTAAAAACAATATAGAATCAGAAAGCAATATGGGTCATAATTTCTACCCTTGACTTATACTTGAGTCAATCATGTTTTACCCATTTTTCAGGTAAAAATAGGTACCTTGACTTATACTCGGATTGATCTATATATGTATATACGGTAGCTAATATGTTGGCACTGCGCTTATGGCTGACCATGATAACCCTTTCAGGAATCTCTCCCTTGGAAATATATTATAGTGTGTGTGTCTTGTATTGTACTCAAGATAATTAAAGTTTTTAGAAATAATGACATTATAGTAATGCTTTAATAATATTATCTACAAATAATTACGCAGGTAATGACGTAGGTACACTTATACATGCAGCTTGCACCACCCATCCCCTCACAAGGCTCCACCTAAGCCCTCTCTACGTTCACCCAAAATCGCTCTCTGATATGGCCAGTCATTTCCAAAATAAAAAATAAATAGCTAAAAATATAGGCACAGAGTTATTTTGTAGGGTACCAAATACACCTGCAATGCAGTAAGTCTTGGAAAGTGATTGGGAACCCGGAAGGCAAGAGGAGCGCTGCTGTATTTATTACATCTCACCCTTGGTGTGTAAACTCCTAAGGCTTTGTTCACACTAGTAAATGGACGTGGCGCATAAAATAATAAAAAGCATTGCAACTTTTTGTGCATTTTCCCGTGCATCCATACAAGGTATCCATACAAGGTAAACGCGTGCGTTTGCCCAGTACAAATTTGTGCAGCAGTACATTTGCGAAATGCAGTGCGCTAATAAGTGTTCCTATGGGGGGAAATGCCTTTGCGTTGTTTGGAATGTGTTTGGAAATGGACTGTTTCAGTTTGTTTCTCCTTCATAGTTTGAAAAAGCCATGAAGTGAATTACTTTCCAATTAGAATGGGAGGTAGGAATACTTGTCCTTACCTTTCACTAAACTAAAACCCTTGCCTTTCGTAGCACAATAGGAATTGAAAATATATTGGCCAAAATTAAAAGTCTCTAGATTGAAGGGTTTTATTAAGAGAGGTCTCAAATAGAGTAGAATACAATATTTGATGGCACACCAGAGCATTAAAGCTGTAAAAGGACCCTGTGGGTAGAGGCAAGGAGAATCCGGCATACAATGGTAACACTATTAGTCTTAATTCAATAACATTAATTTCTAGCACAATGCATATCTTAATTTTAATATACCGTATATACTCGACTATAAGCCGAGATTTTCATGCTTTAAAATTAGCCTGAAAACGTAACCTCGGCTTATACTCGGGTCAAGTCCTAATTTAGATCCAAATTATGCAATTGCCGATTGTAACCAGTTGGTGGCGCTGTGTTAAAAAATCCTTCACCTGCATAGAAAGTTACAGAAGCTGATCTGCCTTTACACTCCTTCCTGCTTCCTGTAGTCAGGCTGCTGGACTCACTCAGCACTGTCACTGCTCATCAAAGCATGCTGGAAGTTGTAGTTTCCAAACATCTGGAGTGCCAAGGAATTGGGGGTTACTGTTACTTGATTTGGCTATTACTGTATGTGATTAATGTATTGAAATTCTGCTGTCCATTTAAAGGGCAACTTAAGCCACAAAACAATAATGAATTAGAATGCAGTAGTGGTCATAAATTCTACCCTCGGCTTATACTCGAGTCAATCAGTTTTTACTAATTTTTCAGGTAAAAATAGGTACCTTGGCTTATACTCGGATCGACTTGTACTCGAGTATATACGGGTACAATTTAGTTATTGCTTTAACCATTTGGAATCCAACTATGTGCCTTATAGTCATACTTTTGGTTATAATATGTTCCAGACATTAGTTATCTATATTATTGGGTTTTAGTTAGGGAAACAAGAGGATGAGAGGCCCAATAGATGAGGGTGGGTGAGAAGTTTCTTGTATCAGTAGTATTACAATTATTTTAACAAGGTTTCTCAACTTCACCTAGATCAAAGCCCTGTTAAAAAATCTTGTCATTTGGAATTAAGATATCACAATTTACTATCAACCAGTATATCCTTGGTAGAAGATTCAGGGAAAAGAACTCCAATAGCTCGGGGAACAAGAAGGAGAAGGGACATGCGATCGCAAAAGATCACAAAATGAATGGGATTTTGCGATCACATGTCGGTCGCATAAAAGAATGGGAGAGGCGCTTCCGGCAGGAACGATCAAATGTTGCGGGAGCACTCGGTCAGGTAAGTAAAATTGAACATATGTTTGGCCACCATTAGGTTGTTGGGGAATATCCCTGGATCGATAATTAGTGCGGGAGCCGAACCATCTCTCTAATGTATAACATGCTTAAAAGAGGATATGTTTCCATTGCTTAGGAATAGATATATATGGCACAAATTTGGTGGGTTTTTTTTAGGATGGAATGAAAATAAAAGAAAATGATTTTCAACCAGCTCCCTATCTGTTGGCAAACAGTTTGCTGGTGTGTACAAAACATCACTGGAAATGAATTCATTATAGACGTGGATATTGCGTGCTTTGATGTTTTGTTTATGGTATGAAGATACTGAAATGTGAAGTGGGAAGTGTAAATAACTGTTTTCTATATTAGAATTATTGAGCATTCAGACTGTCAGTCAAGCTTTTCTGTATAGCAATACACATGGACACTTTAAATAATTGATACACAGCAAACAAACACTTTGCTTCATATAAAAATGTCTGTATCAGCTAATACTGTCGGATTGCATTAGTCTTGCTCCAGCAATCCACGTTTTTTTTTTGTGTGTGTGTAAAATCTTTTTTGTCTGAAAATCCCAGGTAGTCGATGCACCTAGAAATGTGCTCATGGCAACTCATTTATAGGAACTTACCTTTAATGTCTATGAAACTAGTTACTTTATAATGTTTATATGTCTCCTAGATTTTTCTTTATGTGAAATATATGCATTTTCGATGCATCTCCTAACGACATAGATAAAACATATTATCAACAACGTCAACGATTATAAATAATAGCATCACAGAATTTGTTTGTTAATTTGATTTTCTGTCTGTTTCTTAGTTGTTGCATTACATTTTCCTGAAAGATAATTGTGATGTGTGTCACTTATCAAGATAATGGAAGATCACAATTCCACATGATACTTGCAATATTTTAAATAGGCATGGTTTCCATTTAGTAGAATAGTAAAGGAACAGGGATCACCTTAATTCTATTGCCCTGTGCCCTGCTAGCCCAAAATAATATAATTCTTTGACTAACTTCTTAAAAATTGTTCTACATTACATCTTCTCTTTGACATTAAATGGTCAGAAACAGTAAAATACACTACAAAAGTTAATTTTATTATATTAAAGGAGAGTTAAACTAAATTAGTTTAATCCTGAAAGCTTTTCTTCCCAGAACACCTATACATTGCAAGATTCTTCTATAGTAAGTTGCATTTAGTACATATAAGTACTGTAATAAGATTCTGTTTCCAAGAAGGTTTCCATGTTGTTGCCAGTACAACTCACAGCCCATGTATTCTTTAAAGAGACACACCCCCTGACCCCAGTATTCACAGACATCTCCATACCAATATGGAGTCTCTGATAAGACTTTGAAAGATGCTTGTTATCCTGCAATTTATTCACCACCAGGGGGAATTGCATATAGCCTTCTTGGACAATTTAAAATAACCAGCTAATATTACTACCGTATTTGCTCAAGTATAAACCGAGTTGTTCAGGCTGTAAAATCAGCCTGAAAAACCGGTCTCGGTTTATACTCGAGTCAGTAACTTACATGAGAAATCCGGAAGCCACTTGCTCACTCCCACTCTCCCTATACTTGCACGCCGGCTGACGTTACTGCCCGGCGCCGTGTAGTGACGTCAGCCGGCGCTTCAGTATAGGGAGTGTGGGAGAGAGTGAGCGGCTGCCTGATTCCTCATGTAAGTTACTGAAGGAAAGAAACACACTGCGGGGAGCTTCTACCACTGGACGTTTTCTCCTCACAGCCATGTCCCAGCACCAAAGGAAAACTACAACTCCCAGCTACAACTCCCAGCTACTAAAGCATGTGGGGAGTTCTAGTTTCCAAATATCTGGAGGCTTTAGTAGTCTTTTAAATGGACATCAGAATTCTCATACAGTAATAGCCATATCCAGTATGGGTATTACTGTATGGGAAATCTTCTGTCCATTTAAAGGGCAACTAAAAAACAAAACAGAATCAGAAGGAAAATGTTATCTATTGTTGCCTTCTGATTCTGTATTGTTTTGAGGCTTTAGTTGCCCTTTGGACAGCAGTAGTCCCATACTGTAGTCCCATACAGTAATAACCATACTGGATTTGGCTATTACTGTATGGGAAATCTGCTGTCCATTTAAAGGACAACTAAAGCCTCAAAACAATACAGAATTAGAAGGCAGTAGTGGTCACATTTTCTACCCTCGACTCGAGTCAATCACTTTTATTCGTTTTTTTCTGGTGAAAATAGGTACCTCGGTTTATACTCGAGTATATATGGGTAACAATTTTTAAAAAAATAATTTTTTAGCAATAGATAAAGCTTCTAAATGCACCTGGAAACCTTGTAAGTGCTGTGGGGCTTATCTGGTGGTTTTAGAAGCACACAGCCCACAAGGTCACAGGTTCCATTTCCCAGACTTTTATATTTGTATCTATTTTCTTCCTAGCAAGAAAATAAAAATTCTACATGTCCACATAGTATCTCTCTAGGGGTAAAAGCTTTGCTTTTAGCAAGACAGAGTACATGAGTTTGCAGGTTCATTTCCCCAGAATTTAATTTTACTGAAATGGTTTTATTCTGTTTCTTACATCAATGCTAGCTAAGAAATACACTACAAAGGTTAAGTTTCTTTTTTTGCTTGAAAAGCAAAGGATTAAATCATTGTTAGGACAGGATCATTGTATGTGTTAAAAACTGAAATCCATATTCTGTTTCAGGGAGGAGGATCTCTGTGCTGTCATATGACTGGCTTTTAGCTTCTAGGAAGCAAGTCTGCTATTGTGTTGATCTGTTGAGCACTACAGAGTATGCTTACTGTACTGTACATTTTGCTGGATTATTGGAGCTGATCCCAATTACCCACAGACTAGTTTCATAAATCACCCAGCAACCACAGCAAAGGGAGAGTTAAGACACAGTTTGTTATATGTTTGTGAATGTCCTCTGTCTATTGGGACAATGTTACCTGGAGACTTTAGTTCCCCTTTAAAAGATTGCATTGTGAAAATATATTGAAAAACTTATGTACAGTATGAATCAGTTTTATAATACTTTGGGACTTATGTCATAAGAGGTTCAAAAATTTAACATGTCATAAGAGGTTCAAAAATTTAACAGCTTTTAATTTGCAGAAACCAATCAGATGTTATCTTGTTACAGTATACAAATAAAAAGCTAAAATTTGATTTGTTGCAGCAGAGTAGCATAGACAAATGATTGCACTTCTTATTAAATAACCCCCCTTTCCCCCCTTTGTACTTCCAAACAAAGAAAAGAAAATCAATGCACATTCAGAGGCCAATTAAAATGTCATACTTTGTGTATAGGGCATGTTCACCCCTCAATCTACATTTTAACCCTAGGCTTAACACCTCCCTCCAACCCAATTTGAGCATTACTTACCTTTCTCCCTGCTGTTTCTAACTCGCGGCCAATGAGTTTTGGTGGCTGACAAATTCAGATGCCTTATGAGCAAGATCACAGTGAGTTCCCAAAGCTTTTATTGTAATTTAGTCTAATGAGTGCTCCTACAGTTCTGTTATTGTACTCTTTAATGTGTTCCTTTGCAGAAGTCAGGCAGATATGCAGTTTTTTTTTATCTCTTCTAGCAGATTTGCAGCAGCTGATAAGAAGATCTAAAGGGAAATATCTTCCTTACTTTAATGAAAAACAGCAAGTATCTAAGATTCTATCAAGATAAGGAGGCTTTGACATTTCGTATTTTAGTGTGACTTCTAGATTTAGAAAAGATTTAAATGTTCTTACTTAATCATTTTGGGAAAGAGTCTTGAAAGCATCCATTCCAGTAAAAAAAAAAAGGCTAACTGCTGTTGAATAGATAAGGTCTTTTTACAAACAGGAAAGAAGCAAGTTATGGCGCATGGTGTTTTTGTTGGGTTTGTCTAAAAATTATAATTTGACTGTTAAACTTGTGAATTTCTGCATCTGAAACACATAAATGTTTAGTTTTAGCCTAAGTAACCCCAAACCCCGTTTTCCCATTAATTACCTTTCTCCTCTGTGCTTCTGAGTCCAGATGTCTTACCTTGAATTCCTCCACTCCTTTTACTTGAATTCCTCACTGCTGAATGCCACATTGCAACCTTCAGTTGCCGGCTTTACGACTGCATGAGTTCACATAGAGCTCACAAAGCCATAACGGATGCGGCAGAAAGCAGTACCAGAGGAGTTCAAGGTAAGATGTCTGTACTCAGGAGCACAAGGAAAAAGGTAAGTATTGTGAAAACAGGATTTAGGGGGGTACTTAGGCTTTGTCTAAAATTTTGGTGGGTGTCCATGCCTTTTAACAGTGCAGTATTAGCAAATTTGGTTAGCAACGATGGTTTGCAGTGCTGTGTCCAGGTTTCAGTTCCTCCCTTGGCCACATCTGCAAGTTTTTATGTTCCCTTTGTGCTTGCATGGGTTTCCTATGGGTAGTTCGGTTTAACCCACGATTATAAAGAAAAACAAATAGGTTGTGTTTGTGTGTGTGAGATAAGGTACTTAAGTTGGAACAGGCTCTGGTATGACTAGATAAACAAATTAGAAAGATTTGCATTATCAGTCATCAGTATATTCATAAATATATTTGTTTTCCACCACGTTAAGACTAACAGCATTTTTAAAAATTTCCCTCTTTAGTCTTTATTTTCAAAAATATTGCATGTGCTGGGAGCACTCTTGGGGCACCATGTAAGTGCCCTCCTCGATCCCCCATTGCCTGAAAACAATGTGGGAATCACTGGTAATTTACCCCTGTAGTGCTTGGAGCCTGATCCCCTGCAGTCTACAGAGCCACAGCGGTAAGGGAGTCTGTGTGACTTCCTTTCATGCCGTGGACCTCCCCTGGTCTTCCCACAAACAGCCCTGGTGGTCTAATGAAGGAAGTGAACTTGCGATCAGCACTGATTGCAAGTTAATTTCCTGCTATAGTAAATCTGTGTTAAACTGACCACCGGCTTACTATAGCATTTGTGAATGGATCAAAGAGATCCATTCACAGAATAAACTTCCCAGGTGGTCCAGTGTAAGGTAATGAACTGCGATCTCCATTCAGAATGCAGTTCAGTACCTGCTATAGTAAGCTGTCAGTGTGACAGTGGAGTGGAGGTACTGCACTTTGATCAGCACTTTGATTACAGTTCAGTACCTGCTGTATAGTGAGCTGTCACACTGAGATCCATCAAAGAGATCCATTCACAAATCCAATTTTTATTCAAAGTATAAAAAAAAAGCAGCAGAAATGTATATGTGCTCCTTCGATCCCGTGTCTGTCTGTTCCCAGCTCTCTGTTTTCCGGAAGTGGCAAACGGGCCAGACCGGCAGCCGCGTCTGTGATGGTCTGAGAGGCAGCCAGTCACAGATGTGGCTGCTGGCTATGCATTCTTTGTGGACATGGAAACATAACTACTTTTACCTGTTATTGATGTCAGGATTAGTTCCTTATTTGTTTTGTCAGACAATGCCAGTTAATGAGTCATTAAAGGGCATGTCCACCCCCAAAACTATAATCCCCCCAACTACTGGCCCCATCATGTAGTGTAGTTTAATCCTTACCTCACATCCCAGCTCCATAGGGTTCTCCTGTAGTCCCCCCCCAAAGTCCCAAAAACTGCCCACCAGGAGGCTAGCAGGTCCATATAGGACACTGCCTGCTACCTGGCCTCCCGGAGATCACTGCCATGCGTACTGCAGCCCTTTCTCCCCCCTCCCTCCCCCCCCTCTCCCTCCCGTTCTGCTATCCCCTCCCCTAACATAAAACCCCTTCATGGCAGCCTTCCCCCATGTCCCCCAGCCCCAACGCATAATTTTATTTTTAGAAAGCTCCCCAATCTTTACTTACCTCTCCGCTTTCCTACGCGAAGTGAGCTGCCGGCAGCCCGTCCGTGATTGGCTGCCGCTCAGCCAATCACAGACGCGGCTGCCGGTCCCGCCCCTCTGCTTGCATCCTCGCAAGCAGAGGGCCGGGAGCGCGGCGCAGGAAAGAGGGGAGGTAAGTAGAGTTTGGGGGCTTTCTAAAAAAATAAATAATGCGGTTGGGGCTGGGGCCCAGGAGTAATAAATCTAAAAATTTTATTTCAGGGTAGACATACTCTTTAAAGGAACACTAAACCCCAAAAAATAACTATTTGCCATTCGTTTGTATTATTCACAGGGAGGTGAGAACGCTTATTCTCACCTCCCTGTGAATAATATTATGCTCGGGGGACCTGGAACTTACCTTACCGCCGCTCCACTCGCAGCCGCTCCTTCACTGACTGCTGCTCTGTCCCAACCGCGCGCCCTATCTTAGGCGCATGCGCGCCAATACAAAAGATAGGGCGCGCGATCGGGAGAGAACAGCCGTTCAGTGAAGAAGCGGCTGCGAGTGGAGCAGCGGTAAGGTAAGTACCTGGTCCCCCGAGCGTTCTCACCTTCCTGTGAATAATACAAACGAATGGCAAATAGTTATTTTTTGGGGTTTAGGGGAGTTTACAGTCCCTTTAACTGTCACCAAAAAGACAACGGGTAAAACATGGTTTGGAGCATTTCAAGGAAGTGAGCATTCTGGAAAGAAGCAAGGACCATTGCAGATCCTAAAATGACATCTCACTGCTTACCATAGCAGGACATAGTAAAGGAAATTAAGCCTAATTTAAGAAAATATATAGGTTAAATGTGATATGTGTAATAGAAGTAAATCATTAAAAAAATCATGAGATTGTCCGCTGAACTTTTTCTTTTAAAAGGGTGTGCAGTGTATTAGTATGACTATTGGCAACAATGTAGTTGAACTGTTGACTGGATCTTTTTAGTCTAATCTAAGGGCTCGTTCACACTACATCAGTTTGTATCCATTTTTTAAACGCAGGTGCGTTTAAAAAAAAATGAACAGACAGTAAAACCCCATAGGATTTCATAATATTGTTCACACCTGCTGCGTAATAATCCGTTCCGTTCCAGTCCATTTAAAAAACGCACTGCATGCAGCATTTCTGTCCGCATAACAGACATGCTCAAGAACATGAAAAGAACAGAGGCAAGGTGTAATAAATGGCCGGGAGGCCGGGTACTGTACAAGTACACTTTAGGAGGAGGCGTATAGTCTGGGATTCAGGGCACAGAGGCTTCTGGGAAATGTAGGCTGGGTGCCGGAACAAGGTGCTGCTGGGAACTGTAGGCTGGATGCTGGAACAATGGTGATGCTGGGAACTGTAGGCTGGATGCTGGAACAAGGTGCTGCTGTGACTGTAGTCTGGGTGCTGGACAATGTGCTGCTGGGAACTGTAGGCTGGAAGCTGGAACAATGGTGATGCTGGGAACTGTAGGCTGGATGCTGGAAAGGTAAGAAACAGGAGACTGGAAGCAGGCAAGGTAAGTCACTGGAGCGGGATGCAGGCAAGGTAAGTCACTGAGCAGAAAAGGTAGGTACGGTATCCAAGGCAGGTAAGTACAGGAGCCAGGGAGGTAGCAGAATGCTACAATCGGGCACCGGGTCCAGGAGGGCACCGGCTTTTTTTTATCTGCCGCACCGGGACCGGAGCGTCAGGTAAGTTCGTGACACAAGGTAATGTAACCTGTCTCTGTTCATCGCCGCTCCGGTCCTGGTGCGGCAGATAAAAAAAAGCCGGTGCCCTCCTGGACCCGGTGCCCGATTGTAGCATTCTGCTACCTCCCTGGCTCCTGTACTTACCTGCCTTGGATACCGTACCTACCTTTTCTGCTCAGTGACTTACCTTGCCTGCATCCCGCTCCAGTGACTTACCTTGCCTGCTTCCAGTCTCCTGTTTCTTACCTTTCCAGCATACTCCTACAGTTCCCAGCATCACCATTGTTCCAGCTTCCCCTACAGTTCCCAGCATCACCATGTTCCAGCATCCAGCCTACAGTTCCCAGCAGCACCATTGTTCCGCATCCAGCCTACAGTTCACAGCAGCACCTTGTTCCAGCATCCAGCTACAGTTCCCGCATCACCATTGTTCCAGCATCCAGCCTACAGTTCCAGCAGCACCTTGTTCCGGCACCCAGCCTACATTTCCAGAAGCCTCTGTGCCCTGCAATTCCCAGACTATACGCCTCCTCCTAAAGTGTACTTGTAAGTACCCGGCCTCCCGGCCATTTATTACACCTTGCCTCTGTTCTTTTCATGTTCTTGAGCATGTCTGTTATGCGGACAGAAATGCTGCATGCAGTGTGTTTTTTAAATGGACTGGAACGGAACGGATATTACGCAGCAGGTGTGAACATATTAAATCCTATGGGGTTTTACTGTCTGTTCATTTTTTTTTAAACGCACCTGCGTTTAAAAAATGGATACAAACTGATGTAGTGTGACGAGCCCTTAGATTAGACTAAAAAGATCCAGTCAACAGTTCAACTACATTGTTGCCAATAGTCATACTAATACACTGCACACCCTTTTAAAGAAAAAGTTCAGCGGACAATCTCATGATTTTTTTAATGATTTACTTCTATTACACATATCACATTTAACCTATATATTTCTTAAATTAGGCTTAATTTCCTTTACTATGTCCTGCTATGGTAAGCAGTGAGATGTCATTTTAGGATCTGCAATGGTCCTTGCTTCTTTCCAGAATGCTCACTTCCTTGAAATGCTCCAAACCTGTTTTACCCGTTGTCTTTTGGTGACAGTTAAAGGGACTGTAAACTCCCCTAAACCCCAAAAAATAACTATTTGCCATTCGTTTGTATTATTCACAGGAGGTGAGAACGCTCGGGGCCAGGTACTTACCTTACCGCTGCTCCACTCGCAGCCGCTTCTTCACTGAACGGCTGTTCTCTCCGATCGCGCGCCCTATCTTTTGTATTGGCGCGCATGCGCCTAAGATAGGGCGCGCGGTTGGACAGAGCAGCAGTCAGTGAAGGAGCGGCTGCGAGTGGAGCGGCGGTAAGGATAGTTCCAGGTCCCCGAGCATAATATTTTCACAGGGAGGTGAGAAAACGTTCTCACCTCCCTGTGAATAATACAAACGAATGGCAAATAGTTATTTTGGGGTTTAGTGTTCCTTTAAAGAGTATGTCTACTCACCCTGAAATAAAATTTTTATATGTTCTTCCTCCTGGGCTCCCAGCCCCAACCGCATTATTTTTTTTTTAGAAAGCCCCCCAAACTCTACTTACCTCCCCTCTTCCTGCGCCGCGCTCCCGGCCCTCTGCTTGCGAGGAAAATGCAAGCAGAGGGGCGGGACCGGCAGCCGCGTCTGTGATTGGCTGAGCGGCAGCCAATCACGGACGCGGCTGCCGGCAGCTCACTTCGCGTAGGAAAGCGGAGAGGTAAGTAAAAGATTGGGGAGCTTTCTAAAAATAAAATTTTGCTTGGGGCTGGGGACATGGGGGAAGGCTGCCATGAAGGGGTTTTATGTTAGGGGAGGGATAGCAGAAACGGGAGGGAGAGGGGGGGGGGAGGGAGGGGGAGAAGCTGCAGTACGATGGCAGTGATCTCCGGAGGCCAGGTAGCAGGCAGTGTCCTATATGGACCTGCTAGCCTCCTGGTGGGCAGTTTTGGGACTTGGGGGGGGACTACAGGAAACCCTATGGAGCTGGGATGTGAGGTAAGGATTAAACTACACTACATGATGGGGCCAGTAGTTGGGGGGATTATAGTTTTGGGGGTGGACATGCCCTTTAATGACTCATTAACTGGCATTGTCTGACAAAACAAATAAGGAACTAATCCTGACATCAATACAGTAAAAGTAGTTATGTTTCCATGTCCACAAAGAATGCATAGCCAGCAGCCACATCTGTGACTGGCTGCCTCTCAGACCATCACAGACGCGCGCTGCCGGTCTGGCCCGTTTGCCATTCCGGAAAACAGAGAGCTGGGAACAGACAGACACGGGATCGAAGGAGCACATATACATTTCTGCTGCTTTTTTTTTATACTTTGAATAAAAATTGGATTTTGAATGGATCTCTTTGATGGATCTCAGTGTGACAGCTCACTATACAGCAGGTACTGAACTGTATCAAAGTGCTGATCAAAGTGCAGTTACCTCCACTCCACTGTCACACTGACACCTTACTATAGCAGGTACTGAACTGCATTCTGAATGGAGATCGCAGTTCATTACCTTACACTGGACCACCTGGGAAGTTTATTTTGTGAATGGATCTCTTTGATCCATTCACAAATGCTATAGTAAGCCGTGGTCAGTTTAACACAGATTTACTATAGCAGGAAATTAACTTGCAATCAGTGCTGATCGCAAGTTCACTTCCTTCATTAGACCACCAGGCTGTTTGTGGAAGACCAGGGGAGGTCCACGGCATGAAAGGAAGTCACACAGACTCCCTTACGCTGTGGCTCTGTAGACTGCAGGGGGATCAGGCTCCAAGCACTACAGGGGTAAATTACCAGTGATTCCACATTGTTTTCAGGCAATGGGGATGTCAGGAGGGGACGAAGGGCACTTACATGGTGCCCCAAGAGTGCTCCCAGCACATGCAATATTTTTGAAAATAAACTAAAGAGGGAAATTTTTAAAAATGGCTGTTAGTCTTAACGTGGTGGAAAACAATATATTTATGAATATACTGATGACTGATATGCAAATCTTTCTAATTTGTTTATCTAGTCATACCAGAGCCTGTTCCAACTTAAGTACCTTATCTCACACACCACAAACACAACCTATTGTTTTTCTTTATAATCGTGGGTTAAACCGACTACCCATAGGAAACCCATGCAAGCACAAAGGGAACATAAAAACTTCAGATGTGGCCAAGGGAGGAACTGAAACCTGGACACAGCACTGCAAACCATCGTTGCTAACCAAATTTGCTAATACTGCACTGTTAAAAGGCATGGACACCCACAAAATTTTAGACAAGCCTAAGTACCCCCCTAATTCTGTTTCACAATACTTACCTTTTTCCTTGTGCTCCTGAGTACAACATCTTACCTTGAACTCCTCTACTCTGCTTTCTGCCGCATCCGTTATGGCTTTGTGAGCTCTATGTGAACTCATGCAGTCGTAAAGCCGGCAACTGAAGGTTGCAATGTGGCATTCAGCAGTGAGGAATTCAAGTAAAAGGAGTGAGGAATTCAAGGTAAGACATCTGGCTCAGAAGCACAGAGGAGAAAGTAGTAATGGAGAAACGGGGTTGGGGTTACTAGGATAAAACTAAACATTTATGTGTTTCAGATGCAGAAATTCACAAGTTTACAGTCAATTATAATTTTTAGACAACCCAACAAAACACCATGCGCCATAACTTGCTTCTTTCCTGTTTGTAAAAAGACCTTATCTATTCAACAGCAGTTAGCCTTTTTTTTTTTACTGGAATGGATGCTTTCAAGACTCTTTCCCAAAATGATTAAGTAAGAACATTTAAATCTTTTCTAAATCTAGAAGTCACACTAAATACGAAATGTCAAAGCCTCCTTATCTTGATAGAATCTTAGATACTGCTGTTTTTCATTAAAGTAAGGAAGATATTTCCCTTTAGTCTTCTTATCAGCTGCTGCAAATCTGCTAGAAGAGATAAAAAAAAACTGCATATCTGCCTGACTTCTGCAAAGGAACACATAAAGAGTACAATAACAGAACTGTAGGAGCACTCATTAGACTAAATTACAATAAAAGCTTTGGGAACTCACTGTGATCTTGCTCATAAGGCATCTGAATTTGTCAGCCACCAAAACTCATTGGCCGCGAGTTAGAAACAGCAGGGAGAAAGGTAAGTAATGCTCAAATTGGGTTGGAGGAGGTGTTAAGCCTAGGGTTAAAATGTAGATTGAGGGTGAACATGCCCTATACACAAAGTATGACATTTTATTGGCCTCTGAATGTGCATTGATTTTCTTTTCTTTGTTTGGAAGTACAAAGGGGGGAAAGGGGGGTTATTTAATAAGAAGTGCAATCATTTGTCTATGCTACTCTGCTGCAACAAATCAAATTTTAGCTTTTTTTTGTATACTGTAACAAGATAACATCTGATTGGTTTCTGCAAATTAAAAGCTGTTAAATTTTTGAACCTCTTATGACATGTTAATTTTTGAACCTCTTATGACATAAGTCCCAAAGTATTATAAAACTGATTCATACTGTACATAAGTTTTTCAAATATTTCACAAGGCAATCTTTTAAAGGGGAACTAAAGTCTCCAGTAACATTGTCCCAATAGACAGAGGACATTCCAAACATATAACAAGGTGTCTTAACTCTCCCTTTGCTGTTGGTTGCTGGGTGATTTATGAAACTAGTCTGTGGGTAATTGGGATCAGCTCCATAATCCAGCAAAATGTACAGTACAGTAAGCATACTCTGTAGTGCTCAACAGATCACACACATAGCAGACTTGCTTCCTAGAAGCTAAAAGCCGTCATATGACAGCACAGAGATCCTCCTCCCTGAAACAGAATATGGATTTCAGTTTTTAACACATACAATGATCCTGTCCTACAATGATTTAATCCTTTGCTTTTCAAGCAAAAAAAGAAACTTAACCTTTGTAGTGTATTTCTTAGCTAGCATTATGTAAGAAACAGAATAAAACCATTTCAGTAAAATAAATTCTGGGGAAATGAACCTGCAAACTCATGTCTCTGTCTGTCTTGCTAAAAGCAAGCTTTTACCCCTAGAGAGATTACTATGTGGACATGTAGAATTTTATTTCTTGCTAGGAAGAAAATAGATCCAATATAAAAGTCTGGGAAATGGAACCTGTGACCTTGTGGCGTGTGCTTCTAAAACCACCAGATAAGCCCCACAGCACTTACAAGTTTCCAGGCATTTAGAAGCTTTATCTATTGCTAAAAAATTATTTTTAAAAATTGTTACCAATATACTCGAGTATAAACCGAGGTACCTATTTTCACCAGAAAAAACAATAAAGTGATGACTCGAGTCGAGGGTAGAAAATGTGACCACTACTGCCTTCTAATTCTGTATTGTTTTGAGGCTTTAGTTGTCCTTTAAATGGACAGCAGATTTCCCATACAGTAATAGCCAAATCCAGTATGGTTATTACTGTATGGGACTAAGTATGGGACTACGGCTGTCCAAAGGGCAACTAAAGCCTCAAAACAATACAGAATCAGAAGGCAACAAATAATAACATTTTCCTTCTGATTCTGTTTTGTTTTTAGTTGCCCTTTAAATGGACAGAAGATTTCCCATACAGTAATACCCATACTGGATATGGCTATTACTGTATGAGAATTCTGATGTCCATTTAAAAGACTACTAAAGCCTCCAGATATTTGGAACTAGAACTCCCACATGCTTTAGTAGCTGGGAGTTGTAGCTGGGAGTTGTAGTTTTCCTTTGGTGCTGGGACAGGCTGTGAGGAAAACGTCCAGTGTAGAAGCCCCCGCAGTGTGTTTTCTTTCTTCAGTAACTTACTGAGGAATCAGGCAGCCTCTCACTCTCTCCCACACTCCCTATACTGAGCGCCGGCTGACGTCACTACACGGCGCCGGGCAGTAAACGTCAGCCGGCGTGCAAGTATAGGGAGAGTGGGAGTGAGCAGTGGCTTCCGATTTCTCATGTAAGTTACTGACTCGAGTATAAACCGAGACCGTTTTTTCAGGCTGATTTTACAGCCTGAACAACTCGGTTTAACTTGAGCAAATACGGGTAATATTAGCGGTTATTTTAAATGTCCAAGAGGCTATATGCAATTCCCCTGGTGGTGAATAAATTGCAGGATAACAAGCATCTTTCAAAGTCTTATCAGAGACTCCATATTGGTATGGAGATCTGTGAATCTGGGGTCAGGGGGTGTGTCTCTTTAAAGAATACATGGGCTGTGAGTTGTACTGGCAACAACATGGAAACCTTCTTGGAACAGAATCTTATTACAGTACTTATATGTACTAAATGCAACTTACTATAGAAAATCTTGCAATGTATAGGTGTTCTGGAGAAAAGCTTCAGGATTAAACTAATTTAGTTTACCTCTCCTTTAATATAATAAATATTAACTTTTGTATGTATTTTACTGTTTCTGACCATTTAATGTCAAAGAGAAGATGTAATGTAGAACTTTTTAAGAAGTTAGTCAAAGAATTATATTATTTTGGGCTAGCAGGGCACAGGGCAATAGAATAGGTGATCCCTGTTCCTTTACTTCTACTAATGGAAACCATGCCTATTTAAAATATTGCAAGTATCATGTGGAATTGTGATCTTCCATTATATTGATAAGTGACACACATCACAATTACCTTTCAGGAAAATGTAATGCAACAACTAAAACAGACAGAAAATCAATTAACCAACAATTCTGTGATGCTATTATTTATAATCGTTGACGTTGTTGATAATATGTTTTATCTATGTCGTTAGGAGATTGCATCGAAAATGCTATATTTCACATAAAGAAAAATCTAGGAGACATATAAACATTATAAAGTAACTAGTTTCATAGACATTAAGGTAAGTTCCATAAATGATGCCATGAGCTCATTTCTAGGTGCATCGACTACCTGGGATTTTCAGACAAAAAAGATTTTAACACACACACAAAAAAAAAACGTGGATTGCTGGAGCAAGACTATGCAATCCGACAGTATTAGCTGATACAGACATTTTTATATGAAGCAAAGTGTTTGTTTGCTGTGTATCTAATTATTTAAAGTGTCCTGTGTATTGCTACGAAAAGCTTGACTGACAGTCTGAATGCTCAATAATTCTAATATAGAAAACAGTTATTTACACTTCCCACTTCACATTCAGTATCTTCATACCATAAACAAAACATCAAAGCACGCAATATCCACGTCTATAATGAATTCATTTCCAGTGATGTTTTGTACACACCAGCAAACTGTTTGCCAACAGATAGGGAGCTGGTTGAAAATCATTTTCTTTTATTTTCATTCCTCCTAAAAAAAAACCCACCAAATTTGTGCCATATAATATCTATTCCTAAGCAATGGAAACATATCCTCTTTAAGCATGTTATACATTAGAGAGATGGTTCGGCTCCCGCACTAATTATCGATCCAGGGATATTCCCCACAACCTAATGGTGGCCAAACATATGTTCAATTTTACTTACCTGACCGAGTGCCCCGCAACATTTGATCGTTCCTGCCGGAAGCGCCTCTCCCATTCTTTTATCGACCGACATGTGATCGCAAACCCATTCTTTGTGATCTTTGCGATCGCATGTCCCTTCTCCTTCTTGTTCCCCGAGCTATTGGAGTTCTTTTCCCTGAATCTTCTACCAAGATATACTGGTTGATAGTAAATGTGATATCTTAATTCCAAATGACAAATTTTTTAACAGGGCTTTGATCTAGGTGAAGTTGAGAAACCTTGTTAAATAATTGTAATACTACTGATACAAGAAACTTCTCACCCACCCTCATCTATTGGGCCTCTCATCCTCTTGTTTCCCTAACTAAACCCAATAATTAGATAACTAATTCTGGAACATATTATAACCAAAAGTATGACTATAAGGCACATAGTTGGATTCCAAATGGTTAAAGCAATAACTAAATTGTACCCGTATATCTCGAGTACAAGTCGATCCGAGTATAACAAGGTACCTATTTTTACCTGAAAAATTAGTAAAAACTGATTGACTCGAGTATAAGCCGAGGGTAGAATTTATGACCACTACTGCATTCTAATTCATTATTGTTTTGTGCTTAGTTGCCCTTAAATGGACAGCAGAATTTCAATACATTAATCACATACAGTAATAGCCAAATCAAGTAACAGTAACCCCCATTCCTTGGCACTCCAGATGTTTGGAAACTACAACTTCCAGCATGCTTTGATGAGCAGTGACAGTGCTGAGTGAGTCCAGCAGCCTGACTACAGGAAGCAGGAAGGAGTGTAAAGGCAGATCAGCTTCTGTAACTTCTATCAGGTGAAGGATTTTTTAACACACGCGCCACCACTGGTTACAATCGGCAATTGCATAATTTGGATCTAAATTAGGACTTGACCCGAGTATAAGCCGAGGTTACGTTTTCAGGCTAATTTTAAAGCATGAAATCTCGGCTTATAGTCGAGTATATAGGTATATTAAAATAAGATATGCATTGTGCTAGAATTAATGTTATTGAATTAGACTAATATGTTACATTGTATGCCGGATTCTCCTTGCCTCTACCCACAGGGTCCTTTTACAGCTTTAATGCTCTGGTGTGCCATCAAATATTGTATTCTACTCTTTTGAGACCTCTCTTAATAAAACCCTCAATCTAGAGACTTTATTTTGGCCAATATATTTTCAATTCCTATTGTGCTACGAAAGGCAAGGGTTTTAGTTTAGTAAAGGTAAGGACAAGTTTTCCTACCTCCCATTCTAATGGAAAGTAATTCACTTCATGGCTTTTTCAAACTATGAAGGGAAACAAACTGAAACAGTCCATTTCCAAACACATTCCAAACAACGCAAAGGCATTTCCCCCCATAGGAAACACTTATTAGCCACTGCATTTCGCAAATGTTACTGCTGCACAATTTGTACTGGGCAAAGCACGCGTTTACCTTGTATGGATACCTTGTATGGATAGCACGGGAAAATGCACAAAAGTTGCAATGCTTTTTATTATTTTATGCGCCACGTCCATTTACTAGTGTGAACACAAGCCTTAGGAGTTACACACCAAGGGTGAGAATGTATAAATACAGCAGCGCTCCTCTTGCCTTCCGGTTCCCAATCACTTTCCAAGACTTCTGCATTGCAGGTGTATTTGGTACCCTACAAAATAACTCTGTGCCTATATTTTTAGCTATTTATTTTTTATTTTGGAAATGACTGGCCATATCAGAGAGCGATTTTGGGTGAACTTAGAGAGGGCTTAGGTGGACCTTGTGAGGGATGGGTGGTGCAAGCTGCATGTATAAGTGTACCTACGTCATTACCTGCGTAATTTTTGTAGATAATATTATTAAGCATTACTATAATGTCATTATTTCTAAAAACTTTAATTATCTTGAGTACAATACAAGACACACACACTATATAAATATATTCCAAGGGAGAGATTCCTGAAGGGTTATCATGGTCAGCCATAGCGCAGCCTCCAACATATTAGCTACCGTATATCCATATATAGATCAATCCGAGTATAAGTCAAGGTACCTATTTTTACCTGAAAAATGGGTAAACATATTGACTCAAGTAAAGTCAAGGGTAGAAATTATGACCCATATTGCTTTCTGATTCTATATTGTTTTTAGGCTTTAGTTGCCAAAGTATGGCTTTACTATATGGGACTAGGGTATGGGAATTCTGCTATCCATTTAAAGAGCAAATAAAGCCTCAAAACAATACAGAATAGAAGGCAATGTTTAACAATAGATACCCATCCTCCTGATTCTAGTTTTAAGTATTAGTTGCCTTTTAAATGGTAATCCCACACAGTAAAGGTAATCCCACACAGTAGCCCCCAATTCATTGCCACTCAGATGTTTGAAAACTACAAACTCCCAGCAAGCTTAGTTGCTGGTAGTTGTAGTTTCCAAACATCTGCAGTGTAGGAGGGACTTGCCTGTGGACAGAGTACTTTCCTTGTGGGAGGATTTGCTGTGGGAGACTTGCAGGAGGAGGAGATAACTTTCAATGACAGCTGCATCGCTCGCACCTACTGTCTCCTGGCGCCTGACGTCCTTTCTCCGGCCCCGGGAGTGAGACCAGCGAGACACCGGGTAGTGACATCAGCGGTTAGCGTTTTCGTTGCGGATTACAGGACAGGCAGGTAAGTAACTCGAGGTTCGGTTTTTAGGCTATTTTATAGCCTAAAATACTCGAATATTACAGTATACCCCCTATTAAAACCACTCCTAAATTTAAAGGGCATGTCCACCCCCAAACTATATCCCCCCCAACTACTGGCCCCACAGGTCAGTGTAGTTTAATCCTACCTCACATCCCACTCCATTGGTTCTCCTGTAGTCCCCCCCAAAGTTCCAAAACTGCCCACAGGAGGGCTAGCAGGTCCATTATGGAAACAGTGCCGCTAGCTGGCACTCAGTAGATTTTTTGCCATGCCATACTGCAGCCCTTCTCCCCCCTCCTCCGCGCCCGTTCTACTATCCCTCCCCCTAGCTCCTATCCCCCTTAATTTGTGCTCCCCCTGTCCCTGCAGCCCAACCGCATGTTTTTTTTTTAAAAAAGCTCCCAAACTCTACTTACTCTATACTTTCCTCCGCGCATGAAATGACCGGCAGCGCGTCCGTGATTGGCTACCGCACAGCCAATCCAGACGCGACTGCCGTCGCCGCCCTCCTGCTTGCATTCTCACTCACACGCAGAGGGCCGGCAGTGCGGCGGAGGATCGAGGGAGGTGGTAAGTAAAAGTTTGGGGATTTTTAAACAAAAAAAAATGCGTGGGGTGGCTGGGGGTATATAGGGGTAGCATTAATATTAAAAGTGTAATTTAAGGGGTGGACATAGCCTTTTAACTATACTCTTTTATATTTTCCTTGTCCGGAATTACTGAGGCACTTTTCTGTCCATTCCGCGAGTACAGGACTTCTTGCCGGATTACAGGACAGGCGGTACGAACTCGAGGTCGGTTTTAGGCTTTTTTACTAGCCAAATACCGAATAATATACAGTTATAGCCCCTATTATAAAACTGCATCCTAAAAATTTAACTATATCTTTTATATTTTTTCTGTCACACTACACTTTGCTGCTACGCAAACATCAAACTTATTGCAAAGGGGTAAAGTGGTCCCATGACTTATGAGGTAGCAGGTAAGTTCGTGACACAAGGTAATGTAACCTGTCTCTGTTCATCGCTGTATTTGTCCATGCTGCAGGATTAAGCCAGCTACAAAAGTCTGTAACTTTTGAACCACTGGACCGATTTACATGCTGTAAAGTTTGTTTTAAAACATTTATTTAGGCCAAATAAATATAGAAAGTTAGTTTTGGGGGTGGACATGCCCTTTAAGTATAATGAATGAGGTAACAAGCAGGCAGAGTAACTGCTAGTGGTGACTTTATTCTATATAGCTCATAAACAACATGTATTGCACTTTAAGTTCAATAGTTAAAGGGAAACTGTGCCCCCAACTTAACAAACTCTCTATCTCAGGGAGGTAGAAAATCCTATTCCCACCTCCCTGGATAACCATTTGCAAAAATGGTCAGAAAACCACTTGGGCAGAGTCTAAGAGCTTCATTGTACATCTATAAAACTAAAGGGCAACTGGGGTCTCAAAAGTTAAATAAAAGCCTGCAGTCTTTCCATTTACAGTACAGTAAGCGCTAAATCATTTCTCTGGATGCAGTCTATGAGAAATTATATTGTGGGAAAATGTTTAACTACGCCAACCCTAAATTTGCAATTGTTCAAAAGCTGACAGATGCCCATCATCTCTCCTTACCATAGATGCATTGAAAAGACTGGCATCCAGGAGTCAGCTGTCAGCCAAGTTTAACTATAATGGGAGGTATGATTACAGTATACTCATTTATTTCTTCTTTCTTGGTAAATAATGTGAAAACCAGGGGGGAAAAAATTATAATCAGAATCCCCAAAGCTATTTTTGTTTGTAGTTTTGCTATTGAAGTTACATTCAATTAATTTGATCTAACAGCCATGCTTGTACAACATTTGTTGTTGTGAGTTCTATTTTACTTTTACATAACAATTAGTGGTCAGTTGATCTGAAATTGAAAGTGGAAGTGTCCAACTAGTTTGCTCCATACACAATACCATATTTTTTGGCATATTATATCACTTTGAACCAAGACAAACTGATCCAAGACAATAGCTTAGTAAATTATTAGATATTTATGTTAGATATATAAAATAGTATATATAATATATACTGCAATCTTCCTGATGACATCGCCACTAAATGTTTGCAATGACCTAAGGCTATTACACATTAACTGATGAGAATATGCCACATTAAGGGGCCTTAGATCACTTTATAACAGGTATACCCCTGGTTATTGGGCCAAAATAATAGTAGTTTGATATCTTTTCCTGCAGAATGCTGTGATCCACCTATGCCCAAACACAGAGGGCAGTGGATCATTGTAAAGTAGCTGTAAGTACAGTGAAAGATCTCATTACTTAGACCTTTAAACTATCTTCACTGTCATCATCTTTTTTTATATTACACCTTATATATTACACCTTATAGCTGACCATACATTAGGCATCATACCTCCTGAAATTCCCACAATGTTCTGAAAACCATCTGGGATGATTTTTTGTGATCATTTTGTGATTGAATATAGATTTCTAAATGAATTGGCCAGAGCAGAGAACATTGTGGGGTAATATCACCATATTAGTGATATTACGTGGCATTGAGAATTGAACTAGTAGGGTATGTAGGGTATGGCCAGCATTAGTCTCTCTTTTCTCCTTATAAAAAAGGACACAGTACGGTAACAGATAAAGAATACAGCATTAAGGAATACATTAATTGTAGAACGACACACATAGTTATCTACTAACGTGTAAAAAAATGCAGAATACAATACGTGGGAAGTACCACTAGATCACTTAAATGTAGAATTATGCAAGGGATAATACCAATAAAAATAACAGGAGTCCAGTATCAAGGCACTTCCAGGAATGTAATGGGAGTCAAGCAAGCTTGTTACAAGTACAAGGCATACAATGGATCCCAGTAGATGCTAGACATAAAGATCGGACACAGAGACTTAGAAAGATGGAAGTCAAATGGCTTTTCCTTTTAGAGACAAGGATACCTTATGGACTAAATTCTATATTTGACATGAGTTGCTATTTTGGCTAAGTGCCAGGAGAGAACAGTTTATACGAGCCAAGTAGTGAAGTAGAACAGCAAGGTCTACATAATCTGAGTGTCCACCACTGTTAACAAATGGAAAAAAAGTCACAAACCCAGGTGCCAGTTTCTTGCTAATGTATTATATAAAGGAATTTATAGTACACATAGTTTCAAAATTAATATATTTGATTCTTTATTTAGAGGAACACATAATAGCAGATGTTTTTAAATAGTATATTCAGTATATATACAGAAAATGTTACATGTTTGTTACACATTTCTACGGATGTTCAGCATAGGACAACCCACATGGTTAGTTAACATATTTGCTGATATAGGGATACTAAACACGTTGCCTTGTGCCCGATTTGGGTAAGGGGAGGAGTATCAGAGGTATTTAACTTAGTCTATGATTAAGGGATCAGGCATGTAACTGCTTTTAATGTTTTTCTTTTTAATGTTTTTCTGATAAAGATCTGCCATAAATGCTGTGATATCGGGAGCAGGATACATACAATAAAAGAATTGTGGAAGCACTCCAATTAGGCTAATTTACAACTACATTTAGCGGAAGTGCTACTGATCTGGTCAAACATTTTTACAAACATAGAAAAGATAATCAATGCACATTCCTAGTTATCTGCACACTGGAATACTTTATAAACAAAGAGGTTTTAGTATACCGGTTCATTACTGCGATCACATGAATGAAAAGCCTTCCAACCACGTCAAGGGGAGCAGGATACCCTTGCATTTGAATTTACCTTGAATAAAGTAAAACACTTGAGAAAAAGTCCTTGACTCTAAACGTCTCTAATAAAGTAACACTTTGCAGCAACTTTGTCATTGCCCTGCCTCTCCCTTAACCTTATTTGCAGATATATATACTGTATGGTAGTGATTTGCACAGGGACACAGTACAGCTTGCTGGGAGCCCCTCTGCAGACTGGTACACTGTATTGAAACTAGATATGTGCACTTTAAACTCCCCTAGGCTTTCCAATATTTACTCCTTTCACTTCTTCCTTACAAAGCTTGACTGCTGATCTGTGCAATCCACAAATTGAATCCACAAGATCTATAAGGCTAGAATCACGCAAACGTTTTGTGTTAGTTTTCCAGCATTTTATTGGCTTTTCCAGATGTATTGCCAATAAGAAAACATTGCATGCAGCCTTTTTCTAGCGTCAATGCTAAAAAACAACAAAAACGCCGGAAAAAGGAAATCAAGCCGTTCGTGCGAACCTAGCCTTAAGAGGCAGAAAACTGAAATAGGTTTATAAAATGTCCATAGTTCTGCAGATATGTGTGTACTTTTAAAGGAGGAGTCCACCATAAAACACATTTTTCCCTGTCTTAAGCTCTATATAGAGATTAGATTTGATTGTTAAGAATAATTATGCTAGCCATACACTGACTAGGCATTTAATAGATCGCTGATTCTATTAAATGTCTAAATATTTTCTGTACCTGGAAGCCTTCCAATGTTCTCATGATGTGCCCCATTTGGCTCAAAAAATCTCAGCTGGCCTGTGGTTTGGCATCACGATAAAATCAGTTATAGAACAGAAAGCCCCCTCACATATTTTGTTAAACTCAAAGTGGACATACAAGTAGTCCATTCAGTACCAATAATATCACTACAAAAATGTTTTACCATGTTTGATAGCAAAAACAGGCTGATTCTGATATATTTATAAAGGGACGTTTACTTTTCACTGCCATTATCGTTGCCAATGTCGCCAAATTTGGATTTAATGCAATTTATAAAGTGTTAATAACCGTTGGCGGTAAACGCTCAGTGTATTTATAAAACTGACATAAGTGTGTTCTTGCATTAAGTTTGGCCATTTAAAAAGTCTGAGGTGGCAAAAAAGGGACAAGTGTCCATAAACAAAGCCTGTCAGTGGGTTCACGGAAGGTGTCAGTACATTTTGGAGTGTGTCTACATTGTGGAGTGAGTCTCAATGCTAAGAAAGGTCAAGGGGGGGGGGGTGTTAGACTATCTGCCAGCATTTACTGTCATAAGATTGCCAGTTTTGGGGTCTACCAAAATAACCATTTTTTCTTTTTGCAACAATGCAGTCATGTATTGCAGCAAAAAGAGAAGATACTACCGCTGTGGCAATGCCATGGCGAAGTGCAGCAATAGCAAAACATCAGAAATAGCTATCATTTATAAATATGCCCAGTAGTGTTTCCCTTCCAGAAAAACATCTGGGGAGAAAAGCTGTCCATGTGAAAGTAGGATAAAGTAAGCAAAAACAGGTTTGATGGTGGACTTATTTAAAGGACATGTCCACCCCAAAACTAAAATGTAACCCACTACTAGCCCCACCGTGTAGTTTTCAAAAAAAGTGAAGAGTAGGAGCTGTCATCCAGTTCCTGCTACTTCCTTGTCTCCTGGAGGACTCTGGCATTTGCAGGGTTGCTGCCCCCCTCTCTCCAGATCCCTATGCTCCTGTTCTTTTCTGTAGTTTAGAGTTACTCTGTTCTATGAAACTGATTTGAACGCCACATCCTAACAATTTTCTTGGCATTAATAGAAGTATTAATCTTAGAGATTTACAGCTGTCTCGTCTGACCCACTGACACTGATCATTTTGATCTCTGCAGAAAATTGGTTGAGCATCGTGTGTTATAGACCTTTATTTAATTGGCTCACATCATGAAGTTTCTTAACCTGCCTCACATTAGGCAGTCATGTGGGAACCATCATATCTTTACCTTGTTTCACGGCAGCATAAATAATAGATTGTTCTCTCCATTAGATTCAGCAATATTTTTCTAAATAAGGCAAAAGGCTGTTTGGATCTTTTTATAAGGCTGGAGGAAAAGTACAAAGTGTTTGATCATTAATTCCATTCCTTCAAAATAAAATACAGAGCTTCACCCTTAAGCCTTGTACTTTTTTTTGGCAATTAAGTCCCAATTGAAGTTAGGAAGCCAAGTTTGTTGCAGTTAACCCGTGTTCTTCAATTTTCTACCTGCATAGAGCAGAGGGAAAGTAAATAGCTTGCGGGAGGAGCAGCCTTAAATAATGATAATTAAAAAAAAATTTATGTATTTTTTGCATATTTTGAATGTGTTTTAAAGGGAAAGGTGGCAATCATAGGCAAGGCTAGCCACTATTCATATTACAAAGGTTTGACTTGATGGACGTATGCCTTTATTCAACTTCAATTACTATGTTACAAGCATGCTGTGGGCTACCTGATCGACTTAGGGGATGGATCGACTGAGGGTGAGGCCACACTACAGTGTACATGAGTGCATGCAAATCCTACATGCACGTTACTGTCCACTTGCACTGCGATCCACAAAAAATGGTGATTGAATGTGTTCTGACAATCTGATCACAGTGCAACAGACAGCAGCTCACCTAGTGTGGCTAGACCAATTGCGATTGGATTGCACGTTAAAATGGACTAGTGGGGCCTAGCACTTAATGAATGTAATTAGCAGGGCTGCACTAAAGTAAAATTAAACATCAGTAATTGTCAGCAATGCTGCATGAGTGTGTATTAATAATTTGTATGGCGAATTGGGCACTGGGGCACAAGCAAAAGTCTGTTTCAGCCAACAAAGCACCCACACGCACGATTCTCGTCTGTAATGAATGCACATACATATTGTGCGCTTGGGCCGGAATGGCACGTGTGTATAGAGCTTTAGGATTGCTGCTTTAAGGGACAATTATACTGTTTATATTTACCCATTCCTCCTTACCTGAAGTCCTCACCTCTGTGTTCCCAGGGGTTTGGACAGTGTGGTTCAGGTCCTCATCCTGGGTATTTTTATGGCTGACCTGTCTGCAGGGGTATTACTACTAACAATATATATGTTACTACTATGTTTCTCATAGACTGGGGGGAATTGTTTCTAGGTAAAGATACAGAGCAGATGTTGACCACTTTTAAAGGGATATTAAACTATTACATTTCTAAATCTGTATCTTTAGGGAACAAGTGTAAAAAAATTAGGTCCACCCCTGCATGGCTTAATGCTCAGGTAAAAAGGGAAATGGAAAAAAAGAAAAAGGCTTTTAAAATTTTTAAATCAGAGGGAGCAGAACAGTCTTAGAGGGAGTATATATACTCCCTCTATATGTAATAAATAGTGCAAGAAAGCAAATAAACTAGCTAAAATAGAAAATGAAATACGGATTGCCGAACAAAGCAAGTCCAACCCCAAAATGTTTTTTAAGTATATAAATGGTAAAAAGATGAGGATTGAGAATGTGGGACCATTAAATAATGGGGCTGAGATGGTTGTAGAGGATGCCAAAAAGGCTAATCTGCTAAACCGTTTTTTTACATTGGTTTTTACTGTTGAGAATCCTTGTCCTAACAGGAGGGATTGTACCGTTATAATACGCAGGGGAGAAATGAAGAGTTTTCACATTGGCTAACAGAGGATATGGCACAGAAACAATTAGACAAAGTTAATATCAATAAAGCCCCAGGAACAATTGGATTGCATCCTCGGATTTTAAAAGAGCTTAGTTCAGTTCAATCTAGACCACTGTTTCTCATCTTTTCAGATTTGCTTTGGTCTGGGGATGTGCCACTGGATTGGAAAAAAAGCCAATTTAATACCAATATTCAAAAAAGGTAGTCGTTCACAAGCCGATAACCCCACGAGACTGTAAGCCTAACATCAGTGGTAGGGATCAGTGGTACTAATCTATTATTAGTAGTCAGCATGGATTATGAGAAATAGATCATGCCAGACAAATTTAATTGTTTTTTATGAAGAAGCGATAGAGTAGAATTAGATTCAGGCAGCAGTTGATGTGGGTATACTTGGATTTTGCGAAAGCTTTTGTACTGTGCCACATAGGCGACTAATGTTAAACTGAGGACTGTTGGCCTTGAAGAAAACATTTGTTCATGGTTATTGGATCGCAAACAGAGAGTGGTGGTTAATGGAGCTGCATCTATGTGGGCTAAAGTTCTAAGCGGAGTGCCTCAGGGTTCTGTACTGGGGCTGCTTCTGTTTAATCTGTTAAAATGACTTAGAAGGGGGCATGAGAGCAAGGTCTCAGTGTTTGCTGATGACACTAAAAATATACAGAGCTTTGGAAACTTCATGATGTGCAAGTGCTGCAAGCTGACCCAGAAGTAGCAAAATGGCCGCAGAATGGCAGATGAGATTAATGTTGAAAATGTAGGGTGATGCATTTAGGATTTAATAATCCCTGTGCCACCTACACCATAAATAACTCTGTGTTAAGTGCATCTGTAATAGAAAAAATTTGGGGGTTCTGGTAGATAAAAGACTAAGCTATAGCAAACGGTGCAGGTAGCAACGCTAGAGCTAGCAAGATATTGTCTTGTATAAAGAGGGGAATAGATTCAAGAGAGAAATATTATTCTCCTCTTTACAAGGCACTAAGGCCTCATTTGGAATATGCGGTGTAGTTTTGGAATCCCATATACAAAAGGGACATCTTGGAAATTGAAGCAGTTCAGAGAAGGGCAACTAAATTAATAAGGGGAATGGAGGGTCTTGAATATGCAGGCAGATTAGACAAGTTAGGGCTGTTTACATTGGAGAAGCGACGTTTGCTAACAAATACATTTATGGGCCATACAATGAACTCTCTGGTGCATTGTTTACTAATAGGTCATACCAGAGGATGTGGACATCTTAAGGTTGGAAGAAAAGAAGTTCATCTTCAGGTTAGGAAAGCTTTCTTACAGTGAGAACGGTGAAACTGTGGAACTGTCTTCCAGCAGAAGTGGTAATGGCAAGTTCATTGAATAGCTTAAAAAAGGCCTGGATAGTTTCTAAAACTAAAAATATTGAGAATATCTGGTATTAATGCTATAGATCTGGTTGATCAGGGATACTTTGCGATTGCGTTTGGAGTCAGGAAGGAATTTCCCCCCCCCCCCCCCTTTTTAGCTGGTTTTTTTTTTTGCCTTCCTCTGGATCAACTGTTAGGTAGGGTTAAAAAAAAAAAAGAGGGTGAATAGGTTGGACTTGATAGACATGTATCTATATTCAAGCTTAATTACTATGTTGATATGTAATTGTCAATTCAGAACACAGCCTGTCATACCATTGCTAGCTGCTGAGATACCCAACTATATCTATCCTTCAAACCTAGGTAGCAGACCCAACTCCAACCATAAACACCTGCTTAACAGAGCTACAAGAGTGGATGAGTGAAAATTGGCTAAAACTAAATGCTGACAAAACCCCAGTTCTTGTCATCAGAGGCATAGCGCAAGCAAAAAAGATATCTGGACGACTCTGCTACCAGTGCTCCAAATTCCAAATTTAATTCATAACCAGCTGTGGTACAAATATGGGGATGTCCCTCTAAAGAAGTGAACGGGTGTCAAGAATCGTGCCAGGGTGTTCGTCAGGGTGTTTTTTCCCATGTTTGTTCCACATTTGGAATTTGGAACACTGGTAGCAGAGTCGTCCCAATATCTTTTTTGCTTGCAGTTTGACTTATAGGAGGTTCTGGTCCTCCTGGGTGCTGGACTCTCGGAGTGTTTTCAGGTGGACCCGTGGACATATCCACTCTAATTTATATCAGTGGCCTAGCGCATGGCAACAAAACAGCTCCACCTTCAAGAATCATCACTAAGGATAGGGTAAGAATTAAACATCTCATCCCGCCCAGAAGATCTGCCAACACCTTCTACTGTACAGGCCTCCCAAAAAGGACCACCGCCTACAGCTAGTGCAGAATGCCACTGCCAGGCTGACAACAAAACAACCGCATCACTGCCACACAACACAGATCCTGCACTCCCTTTACTGGATACCCATAAAGTCAATGATCCTGTTCAAATTACATACAAATAAACCGCTGAATAACTTAGGCCTTGGATACACAAAAGAGCTGTTGCATCCACATTGCACCTACCACGACCTCAGATCAGCAGGTGCAAATAATCTAATTATACCCAGAATCCACCTAAAATCCTTTGGACACAGAGCCTTCTGTCATGCTGTACCCACTCTATGGAACTCCTTATCCCAGTCAGTCAGAACTGCCCCATTCCTGGAAATGTTTAAATTCAGACTGAAAACCCATCTGTCCAGTACAGCATTTGCAGATCCTCTGTGAGAAACATGTTAAGGCTGGGTACACATGGGCAGATTTTTCGTCTTGACTGACCGCTCACCACTAGCAAGCAGTCGGCCAGGACGGATCACTGTCGGAAAAATATGCTTCTGTCTAGGGCTAGGTTGTTTTGGCCTAGTTACCTTATTTCAGGTTGGATGTTCCCCTTTATATATTATGCAGAAGGGTTACTTTCTTACCTCAATGGAGTTTTCCAGAGTAGGGTTGCCACACACAGATTGTATGAGAATACACATAGTGTATGGCTCTAAAAAAAAATATATTTTTTTTAAAAACACTACAGAAAAGCTGATTTGTTTGTGTAGAGCCATGCAACCGCTGTGGGATCCGGAGGGCTGGAGGGGGAAGAAGTCCCCTGCACATGCCAGAGTCCTCCAGGAGGACAGGGAAGTAGCTGGCAAAGGATGACACACAGACAGCTCCTACTCTTCTCTTTTCTGGACTTTCAGAAGACACTGCAGGACCATAAGTAGCGGAGTAGAAATGTAAGGATTTAAGAACACTACACAGTGGGGCCAGCAGTGGGTCAAATTTTAGTTTTGGGGGTGGACATTCCCTTTTAAAAAAGTGGTATTCGATAAAATTTCTTATCATTAAAAATGTTGCTAATTTTGCCCTGACCAGATGTTAGCTTTCAAATGTAAAATAATATCTGATTGGTTGGAGCAAAATTAGCACAATTTTTAACGATTAGAACTTTTATGAAATCTCCTTGTTAATGTTATGTTTACATGTCACAAATGCGCATATTGACTGGCAATTCACTGGTGTTGATGTAGGTTTTATTGTCACAGTGTGTACATACAAAAGCAGAAAACTTGCTAGAATATACACCCACACAGACAATCTGTCACCTGTAAATACAAATAAACATTTATTCCTACTCATAGGCAGAATGCCCTGTACTACCTGTTAGAAACAAACATTGTTGCAAAGAAAATATGTACCCAACCAGAAGCAGGCATTCATGAAAGTAAGCATAAAAATCCAGTATTTACAAAGAATTTGCATGGGGAAATACAGTACATTGGTTAATATGATGGATAGAGCTAATTTTAAATGATCCCGCAAGAAACAATGGCAGAAAGGCAGCATCTAATACAAAAAAAAGTTGCTCATAATATCTTAAAAAGAATGTTAATCTCCCCCGGTTCCAAAATTTCTAATATCTTTTGCATCAATGTAAAACTTACAGATCTATAGTTACTATGCTGCAAACTACTGCTCTTTTTAATTATTGGTATTACATCATTGGTATTTTTTGATAGCATAACATTGTCAATGTCACAGGAGGTTGTGGGAAATACGGCTAACCAGGCCGCACAAGCTATTTTACAATTGAAGGAGCTTTATTATAATGCACCAGTACCAAGCACAACCTTTATCCTACCAAGCAAGCACTGTCCTTGGCATGCAGTCCCTGAGATATCTGGGCTACACTCTCTGGGTTCCACTGCCTTGGCTCCAAACTGCTGGGCTGCTGCTGGTTTTGCTCTGCTCTGCCTTCCTGGCTCCTGGGCCCCTTGCTCTCAAGCTAAGGGGCAGGGTAGTGTTTTACAGCTCTGAGCTGCTAGTTACTGCCTAAGCATGTGTCCTAGCTCTGTTCTCCCTTGCTCAGCTTTCCCTTCTGCCAAGCCCTAGTCTTCTTCCTCCTGCAGGCTAGCCTCCTGTATCCCTTGCTCTCAAGCTAAGGGTCAGGATAGAGTTAATCAGCTCTTAGCTACAGGATACTGCCTCAGCATGTATCCTAGCTCTTCCTTTGTCTATGTGCTTTACCCATAGTCTCTAAGCTGCTAGAAAGATTAGTCTTCTCCCTTATCACTAACTACCTTCATGCTCATAACCTATTGGATCCTTTGCAAACTGGAATCCATCCTCTGCATTCTACTGAGACAGCCCTGTGTAAGGTTGTGAATGATCTGCAGGTTGCCAAGGCCAATTGTCACTTTTCTATTCTTATCCTCCTTGACCTATCCTCTGCTTTCGACACAGTCGATCATTCCCTCCTAATGCAGATACTTCACTCTTTGGGCATTCGGAATGAAGTGGCATCCTGGTTTCTATCCTATCTCTCTGAGCGAACTTACTCTATATCTGTTGCTAACAACACCTCTTCTCTGTTTCCTCTTAATGTGGGGGTACCACATGGGTCTGTACTTGGACCCTTATAGTTCCCCCTCTACACTATCTCCTTGGGAGATGTCATCAGCTCTTTTGGCTTCAAGTATCATTTATATGCAGATGATACACAAATCTACTTGTCAACACCTATGCTAACTCCTGACATCCAGTCACGTGTCTCTGACTGCCTCCTTGCCATCCCTTCCTGGATGTTTCAACGCTACCTTAAATTAAATCTTTCTAAAACTGAACTGATCGTTTTTCCACCTAAACCTGGTCCAGTCCAGGGGTAATTATTGACTCCTCTCTCTCCTTTTCAACCACATTAACTATATTGCGAAAACTTGCCTCTTTTTTTCTTCGCAATATAGCCAAAATCCGCAGGTTTATTTCTCTCCCGACCACCGCTATGCTTATGCGTCTGGGCTATTGCAATCTACTACTTTCTGGTCTTCCTGCTTCCCATCTCTCTCCCCTTCAGTCTATACTTAACTCTGCCACACGTATTATTTCACTGTAAAAAAACAGATCCCAAATCTCCTCTGTACCTGTCAAAAACCTGGCTCCCCGCATAACAGCGCATTGTATACAAAATCCTTCTCCTAACATTTAAATTCCTTTGCTCTGCTGCTCCTTCTTATATTTCTTATCTAGTGCCCCCATATGTTCCTGCCCGTACCCTCCGCTCATCGCAGAACCAGCTCCTGTACAGACCCCCCCACTTGTACTGCTTCTTCTCACCTTAAACATTTCTCTCTTGTGGCTCCCATCCTCTGGAATTCTATTTCCCTCTCTTTCCATCAAGAAACCTCTGTTAGCAGGTTTAAATCTAGCCTTACATCCTACCTATCTGGTAACCAGCACAGTATATGATTGTTTTATTTGCACTGCATACGTCTCACTCCAGCACTTATACCCATTCCATTGTATCTGTATGTAACCCACCTAACTAGATTGTAAACTCTACGGGGATGTTGAAGTGATTAAATGGTTCTAATTTTAGAAGTGTACAGTAAAAAGGCATGCAGTCTTAAAGGGCATGTCCACCCCCAAAACTATAATTTAACCCACTACTGGCCCCACTCGGTAGTGCATAAAAACCCTTACCTTACATCCCAGCTCCAAATGGTTCTCCTGTAATGTCCCCCCAACCTCCCAAAAACTGGCCTCCAGGAGCCTGACAGGGAGGGAAATTGTTTCCACCTCTGAGGCTTCCTCTCTGAAGTTTTTGGCTTGCTCAGAGCAGCCCCCCCCCCCGCCTCTCCCTCCCATTTTCCTCTCCCTTGCCCTAGTTTAAAAACCCTTTGGCACATAGTAGCTCTACTTCCCCTAGCCTCAACCGCTATGATACATTTTGGGGCTTTGGGGGACTTTCTGAAAAATGTATTATAGCAGTTGGGGCTGGGAGAAAGAGAGCTGCTATGTGCCAAAAAAATTTACATGGGGTTATCATGCCCTTTAAAGGTTTGTCAGTCTTTGCTTTTCTGTTTCTACTATTTTGTTTTTTGTGACAGGGGTGTCAGGTTATTCATTGACAATTTGCGATTATTGAAATGGGATAATTTCTTGCAAGGGGTTGCTTAATACTTTTTCTTTTTTTTTTTTTGTGCTGCTATATGTATAATGTTTTCTGTGCTAGCCTGAACAAAAAGCAGACACCATCTTTCTTGGGTAATAATGCTCATTGTGTTTTATACTGCCATGGTGTTCACATAACTGATTATGATAAAATATAATACTTTTGTAAAGGTTTTGCATTAAATATGTATTTTCATTAAGAGCAAATGTTTGCCTGTAAGACTGGAATTCTCCTTGTATGTACGTATAGTTTATTTATAAAGAACCACTTGGGGACGCCACGGTGTACAGTAACAAAATACAATAAAGTCATATAAGGGTAACAAACACATAGATAGTTCAGTACATAAATATATAAATTATATAAATAGAAGTGCAAGAGCTTTGCCACAAGAGTTAAGGAGGTCCTTGCCCCGTAGATCTTACTAGTTATTAGTTATGCCCCTACCAGCTTTAAAAGCCCAATCCCTTTATTAATTAACAGTAAGGCTACTTTTTCTCTTCAGTACTAAGTTTGCCACTTGTGAAATGCTACATGTGATTTGCTAGTGACGACCGGTGGGAACCACTCAGAAAACGGCGATGTAGCGGTCGTATGAAAGTAGGCTAAAAGTAGCAAACCATGGTTTGTGCTGATCTCTATGCAGCCGTGCAGAGCATGAATAGTGTGGCAAGAAAGTGTACACAATGTGTACTGGAAAGGAAGCAATATAGTAACAGTTATTGTATCTGATTAACTTTATGGGTAAACGTGATTTACTAGAGTTACAGGCCTTCCTGCTTATTTTACATTTCATTGTTAAAGTTATGCTTGAACCAGAGTCCATAATGATGCAAGTTTCCCAGAAAATAGCTTACTTGTATGAAAAATAAGCAATGTCTAGCAAGCCAATTCTTTTAAAATGCATATCAGCATTGTATTGTTTCGGAAAAATAAATAAAAGCTTGTTTCTTCAGTTTGTGGGAGTAAAGGGTAAATTCAATTTAAAATAAGCCCAAACTCTGCTGAATATTGGTGATCAGCAAAATGATGACTGTTGACTTTCAGTGCATTGTGTGAATATAGTCTTGTGTGGGGCATTGAATAACCATGTGCATTGTTGTATTGGTGAGTATACAACACATAACATATAACAAAGTAAGAACAACAGCACAATGTTTTTTGTATACCAGTAGTAAAAAGATAAAGACAGAGAATATGGGACCATTGAATAATGGGGCTAAGATTTTTATAGAGGATGCTGAAAAGAATAATGTGCTTAACTGTTTTTTCCCCTCTTTATACTCTATAGAGAAATCTAGACCTAAAAGCAGAGACTGTAATAATAAGCAATAATAGAGCAGGGATTGTCAAATGGTGTGTCTCCAGATTTTTTAAAACTCCCAGCATTCCTCAACTGCAGGTGTTTTTTCCTTGCCTTCCTCTGGATCAACAATTAGGCAGGAAATGAGGATATTGCTAGATGGGTTGAACTGGATGGACGTATGTCTTTATTTAACCACAAATACTATACTATACTATACTCTGTGAGTTGTAGTTTTCATTATACTCCCTAAATGGTAGGCACTCACCCAGAATAACTGGAAGGAAATAAGATCCCCAAACATAAGGGAAGAAAATTAAAGTATAATTATAATTATTATAAAATTATAATTTATGTATCAACCACCTATTTACATTAAAATGATCATTCTTTAATTATATCAACAGCTTACCGTAGATAGATAAAATCAACACAGTATACATACTACACTATACAAAATTCATCAGGGCTTTCCCAGAAATATTGGGTGTCTGAGGTATGATAGCCACAGCAGGGAGCGTAAATTCCTCTATAGATCATACCATAGCCAAGATTGGAGGCACAGAGGGTCATGCAGAATTGTGGATTGATGGGACTGCAGCAGGAGTTACCAGCGGAACTAAAAGTATAGCGATACTCTAGCTTATACATACTGCATGCACTTATTGTTGGAATGCTGCTTAATTAACTATCTTTTGGTATTTATCTCAACATCCTTTTAATAACTAACTGCTTTTTATCAATCTAAGCTACTAACCTCAGATACTCAATATTTCTGGGGAAGCCCAGATGAATTTTGTATAGTTTGGTATTTATACTGTAGTGAGTGTATCTATGTACATTGTTGATATAATTAAAGGGCATGTCCACCCCCAAAACTCAAATTTAACCCCATACTGGCCCCACTCTGTAGTGTACAAAAATTCTTACCTTACATCCCAGCTCCTTATGGTTGTCATGCTGTGCCCCTCCAAAGCCAGGAAAATTGTAGTGTAGAAGCTCCCATTGACTCATCCTGCGCTTGTCTCTGCCTCAACCTCGACAAGGTTGAGGCATGCGCAGGAGAGTCCTCCCCCCCCCCCTTCTCCCTCGTTTTCTTCTCCCTCCCCCTAGTGTAAATTCCCCACTATATATTATATATATTGATCCCCCAGCCCCAACCGCCGTAACTGATTTCATAGAAAGTGCCCCGATAGTCACTTACTTTTCCTCTATCCTCCGGTGTTCTGAGCAGCCGCGTCCCTGATTGGCTGCCTCTCAGCCAATCAGGGACGCGGCTGCCGTTCCCGCCCCCTGCTTGCATTTCCGTGCAAGCAGAGGGCCTGGAGACTGCCGCGGAGGATAGAGGGAAGGTAAGTACATATCGGGCATTTTCTAAGAATTTTATTTCAGCGGTTGGGGCTGGGGGATCAATATGCATAATATATGAAAAGTTGAAAAAAGGGCTGGACATGCCCTTTAAAGATTGATCATTTTAATGTGAATAGGTGGTTATCAAAATAAATAGGTTTTATTGAAGGAGTAAGAATTTAGATTCAGGCATAGCAGTGGATGTAGTATACTTGGATTTTGCTACAGCTTTTGATACTGTGACACACAGGTGACGTATGTATAAACTAAAGCCTTGTTAACCTTGAAAAAAACATTTGCACATTGATAGAGAATTGGTTGTTAGATCATGTACAGTCAACTTCTGCAATACAAACAAAAAACAGAAACAAATCGAATCCCTCTAGCTGTCACATACAATCCCCAACTAAAGACCCTCAGAAAAATAGCCATGGATCTACAGTGTACACTTCACAAGGATGATAGGCTCCAAAACATATTTCCAGACCCACCACTTCAGGCATTCAGGCAGCCCCCAAATCTAAAAAGACTAATAAGAAGAAGCACCTTGATTCAACCCAACAAAAATGGAACCTATCCCTGTAGCAAAAAACAATGCAAAACCTGCCCACACATCTGCAATTCATACAAAATACAGATCCCAGGCACATTAGAGGAATATAGCAACCATGGCCAATACAACTGCTCTTCATACAATGTGGTGTACTTAATACAGTGCACTAGATGCCCAACAGGAGGCTGTATATAGGAGAGACTGGCCACAGTCTGAGAAAGAGGAATACACACCACCGCTTTACTATAACAAATAAAAAACTGGACACACCAGTAGGGAACCATTTTAACAGCCCTCACCTCTCCATAAACGATCTAAGAATCTTGGTTATTAAGGGGAACTTTAAGGGCTAGGCCACACTGCTGCAATTTTTCTGCGTTTTCACTTGCGTTGTTGTTTTTTTTCAAATCATTGAAAACGCGGCAACGCACCAAAAACGCGCATTTTCGGGTGCATTGCGATTGCAATTTGCATTCCACATTTTTAATCGCAACCGCTTGTGTTCCTATACCTAATGAAGAAAACGCATGCGCAAACACAACGAAATCGCATGCGATTCCATGTGCGATTGTGTTTGAGATGCAGTGTGGCCGTGCCCTTAAACAGAGAATGAAAGGAAGGTATGGGAGTATAAATTAATGAAAACTTTTAACTCTCTGGAGAAGGGACTGAACCTGGGCAAACTATATAGATTAAGAACTGTCAGCACCAAGACAGAAATACAAACATCTGTAGAGACATTGGAACAGTTAATTACATGGAATTCCGTTTACTTCACACTTCAGTAACTTAATACTATTTATATCAGCCACTTTGATACACAGTATCTTGTACCTTATCTGTTGTCCCTTGCAGACCCCTTTATATGACTTTAACACCTTCCACCCTGATATTCCTTTTTTCGGTTATTTAAACTATGAGCCAATGTTGTATAAATATCAGAGAGCTTCATTGTATTCAGCTTGAAAAAGGAACTAGAATTTTCTGAAAACTTGCTATGGTTATCTTAGTTAGCCAATAAAGGTATCACCTTTATACCACTTTTGTTATTTTTTATTTCAAAAGGGTTACCCTGTAAACATTGTGGCTGGCTAACGGTACACCACCTTTCCCTGCATCACGTACAGAGTATGGTGGTCAATGGAGCTTTATCTATGTGGGCTTAAGTTCTAAGTAGTCTGCCTCAAGGTTCTGTACTGGGGCCACTTGTTTGTATAGGGTGCACGCTTCAGCAGCCAATCATCAGACTTGTTGAGCAGCAGACCAATCAGCAATTACTTATCTCAATCCATCTGCCCAGACCTGGTGGCACTGGACTAATTAATTTACAACAGACAATCCCAGGAGTTTTGCCCATTAAGCCATCTGTGGACAAATAATAAAATGCATATCCCCAACAGTGTGCATGGTACATTTTACATATACATTATTTACACAAGATATAATACTGGGAGAGGTGGTGCCTGGATGAAACAATGTTATATTATTTATTAAAGACTGGGAACCACACTCTACATTACATACTGTAGCATTAACTAATTCATGTTCTTATAAACCCCTGGTGCTCCTTCACAGGAAGTATGGATTTAAGGGAGAAAAAATGTTATCCTCCCTCTTTACAAAGCATTGGCCTCATTTGGAATCCTGTGTACAAAAAGGACATCTTGGAAATAGAAGGGTTCAGAGAAGGCAACTAAAATACTAAAGGGAATGGGGGCTTGAAAATAATAGATGATACAGATTTGATAAGTTAAAATTATGTACACTGAGAAAAGGCGCTTGCGTGGGAATATGATTACTGTGTATAAATGCATTAAAAAGCCATACAATTATCTATCTGGGGCATTGTTCACCAAAAGAACATGTCAGAGGACACACAGACATCCCTTAAGACTTGAAGAAAAGTAGTTTAGTCTTCAAGTTCACTGTGAGAACGGTAAAACTATGGAACTGTCTTCCAGTGGACATTGTTATGGTAGGTTGATTGGTCCGTTTAAAAAAAAAGCTGGATGAGTTTCTGCAAACAAGGAATGTTGCTGGTTACTGGTATTGATACATAAAGTAGAGTTGATCATGGGATATTTCCGAGTCAGGAAGGTTTTCCCCCCCCCTTCGTAATTCTGGTGGGATTTTTCTAATGACTAATAATAGACTATGGGAATGGCAAAAATGCAGGCAAACTTATTATTTGCGGGGGGGTTTTTTGTGTCTTCTCCAGTATTTCCTGTTGATTTTCCAAAAACTGCACACGCAGGCAAACGGACTGGAAATGTGGACAAAATGCATTGTCCTAAACGCACTCAAAACAGACAGCACAACGCAATGCACATAGTGGGACCTTACTCTAAGGCAGGAAATGTGGGTATTGCTGAGTGGGTTGAACTGGATGGACGTATGTCTTTATTCAGCCTGTTTACAGGGTAACCCTTTTGAAATAAAAAAAATAACAAAAGTGGTATAAAGGCGATACCTTTATTGGCTAACTAAGATAATCATAGCAAGCTTTTAGAACACTCTAGTTCCTTTTTCAAGCTGATTACAATGTGGTGCTCTCTGATGTATATATACAACATTCAGCTCATAGATCAAATAACCAGAAAAAAGGAATATCTGTGTGGAAGGTGTTAACATAGTCATATAAAAGGGGTCTGCAAGGGACAAACAGATAAGGTACAAGATACTGTGGATCAAAGTGGCTGATATAAATAACAGTAAGTTACTGAAGTGTTAAGTACGGTAAAAGGAATTCCATGTATTAACTGGCACAGTGTCTAGATTTAGTATTTCTGGCTTGGTGCAGGCTCTTCTTAATCTATATAGTTTGCCATAAATCCAAGGCCCAGGTTCAGTCCCTTCTCCAGAGAGTTAAAAGTTTTCATTAATTTGTACTCCCATACCTTCCTTTCATTCTCAGTTCCCCTTAAAGGGCAACTATAGTGAAAAAAAAATCACTTAGATCACTTAGTATAAGTGCCTTACTTTCATTTTCTGTGTGCTTCATTCTTCACACTGCAGAAGTTTGTACCAAGCTGTGTAGTCCCCCTCCCCTCTCTGTCTACTCCCCCTCAAGCAGTGACGGGCTGTATACAGAGTCCGACCATTGTCATTGAAAGACTTTAAATGAAGTGCTGACATCTGTTGACCCCTCCCTTCCAGAGCTAGACGCAAGCAAAGTGTGAATAAAGTAGCAATATGCTGAAGGGAGGGGCAGAGGGGGAGGAGAGGAGGACAGTGGTGCTGAGATTCTTTACAAGTAAGTTACTGAACTCTGCCTGTTCTCTAACTTTGCTAATTGTTATTTACTGTTTCCTAAAGTTCATATCTCTCCCCCTGCTTAGCTGCGAGATCATAATCACGAAGAGAGAGTCAGTGTAACAGCAGCTTGTAGTGAGACCTTCACAAACACAGTGACACTGCTTTTGTCCTGTTACATTTCAGTTGCTTTTAGTCTATAATTCCATAGATTGCTCTGTGTGTCTTGTTTGGTATATAGTCGTATTACTGTATTATATATACTGTATTAGTTTTCCATTGAGTCACTGTTTTGTATGTATATAAGATTTTTTTGGGGGGGAGGGGCTGATTTAATAGTGTGTTATGCTCATATTGCTGGGTTAATGGTTTATTGATTGTGTTTAGCACTACAGCATTTGACTATATGTTGCACATGGTACATATAGTGTGGGTGAGAGAGTGTGGTGACAGTACTACTGCAGGGGAGCTCTGGATTGTGTGGGTTGTGCCTTTGAGTGACAGATGAGGTGTAGCAGCTCCTAAAATCACAGCATATTCAAGGCTTATTCTCGGGGACTATGAAGAATTTAAAGAAAACTAAAGGTACCCTGGTGGTTGGATGACTTATAGGATACATTAGAAGAAATTTAAAAAAAACAATTTTCTCACTATAATTGCCCTTTAAGGACCAAGATTCTTAGATTGTTTATGGAGTGGTGAGGGCTGTTGAAATGGTTCCCTACTGGTGTATCCAGTTTTTTATTTGTTTTAGTAAAGCGGTGGTGTGTATTTCTCTTTCTCAGGCTTTGTCCAGTCTGTCCTATATACAGTCCTCCTGTTGGGCATCTAGTGCACTGTATTAAGTACACATTGGATGAAGACCAGTTGTATTGGCAATGGATGCTGTATTCCTCTAATGTGCCTGGGATCTGTATTTTGTCTGAATTACAGATGTGTGATCAGGTTTTGCGTTGTTTTTTGCTACAGGGATAGGTTCCATTTTTGTTGGGTTGAATCAAGGTGCTTCTTGTTATTAGTCTTTTTAGATTTGAGGGCTGCCTGAATGCCTGAAGTGGTGGGTCTGCGAATATGTTTTGGAGCCTCTCATACTGGAAACCAATCTCTTGGCAAAAAAACATTGCAAAACCTGCCCACACATCAGTAATGATGTGAATCAAGGGGGGGAACAGGTACAGTGTTACGGTACCTTATCTGGGCAGTCTTCAGTCCAGGTAAGGAACTTCAGTATCGCGCAGTGTGAAGTCCGGCTGCTCACTCAGAGGGAAATCTGGCTGCTGCATGCTCCGCATCTCCCACCTGTCGTCACTACTCAGCGCCGGGACAGTAGTGACGTCAGGCGGAGATGCGGAGCGAGCAGCAGACGGATTACCCTCTAAGGTGAGTGACTTGAGTATAAGCCGAGGTTCGGTTTTCAGGCTATTTTTAAAGCCTGAAAACCTCGTCTTATACTCAAGTATATATGGTATATCAGTTCTAAACAGAATCCTTTACAGGAGTAGTGTTTACTTCTGTAAATGATACCATATGGTTGTTGCTCATGATTCAGGAAACTCTGATGCAAAACTTGCCTGTGTCATTTATTTGCAGTATGATAACCAACCACATGTCAGCTTTTAAAGGGCAATTATAGTGAGAAAATTGTTTTTTTTAAATTCCTTCTAATGTATCCTATAAGTCATCCCATCCACCAGGGTACCTTAGTTCTTTAAATTCTTCATAGTCCCGAGATATAAGCCTTTGAATATGCTTGATTTGTAGGAGCTGCTACACCTCATCTGTCACTCAAAGGCACACACCCACACACATCAAAGCTCCCATGCAGTACTGTCTCACACTCTCTCACCCACACTATATGTACCATGTGCAACACTAGTCAAATGCTGTAGTGCAAACACAATCAATAAACCATTAACCCAGTAATATGAGCATAACACACTATAAAACAGCCCCCCCCCAAAAAAATATCTTATATACATACAAAACCAGTGACTCAAATGGAACACTAATACAGTATATATAATACAGTTAATCAGACTATCACCAAACAAGACCACACAGTGCAATGTATGAAATATATAGACTAAAGCAACTGAAATGTAACAGGACAACAATCAGTGTTTGTGAAGGTCTCTCACATACAAGCTGCTGTTAAACTGACTCTCTTCAGTGATTATGATCTCAGCTAAGCAGGGGGAGAGATATGAACTTTAGGTAAAAAATAAATAACAATTAGCAGTTAGAGAACAGGCAGAGTTCAGTAACTTACTTGTAAAGAATCTCAGCACCACTTGTCCTCCTCTCTCCCCCTCTGCCCCTCCCTTCAGCATATTGCTACTTTTTGCAGTCTAGCTCTGGAGAGGAGGGGTCAACAGGATGTCAGCACTTCATTTAAAGTCCTTTCAACTGACAATGCTCGGACTCTGTATACGCCCGTCACTGCTTGGAGGGTGGTAGACGAAAGAGTGGAGGGGGACTACACAGCTTGGTACAAACTTCTGCCAGTGTGAAGAAATGAAGCCACACAGAAACATGAAAGTAAGGCAGCTTATACTAAGTGATCTATACATTGTATACAGACACAGTTTTTTTTTCACTATAGTTGCCCTTTAACTGGGTTACAGCAGTTAGGTAACATCTGATTGGTTACTGCAGATTAACTTTTATTACTTACAGTAAGCCTCTATATTTCATATTGTATAAAATAGGAAAGGATGTAAAATTATTGTTGCTAAATAAACTTTACAAATGCTGCAATGTCTAGGTATGACTCTTCCCTTTGTCTGCCTAATTTTCTGTCTGTCTTCAGCACTCCCTGGATTTAAAAATAACTGAACATGTGTGGTATGTATGTGTGTGACACAAGGTGACAACATTTATTTAATGTACTGTAAATGCAGTACTTACAGTGGTATGAGGAGTGACTATAACTGTAACCCTCACTATAAACCCCTAATGTTTAGAAGGGAAAATGAAAGCTACAAACACTCAATGACTAAATTCTTTAGCTAATTATGTTTAAAATAAAGCAGAATGAGAGGTAGGAATACTTGCTCCTGCCTCTTATAGAATTATAGATTTAGGGGGAGGAAGGTGTTTTTTAAAGGGCATGTCTACTCCAAAAACTATAATTTAACCCCACACTGACCCCACTCTGCAGTTTAAGATAAACATTACCGGTACCTTACATCTCTGCTCCTTATGGTTCCCAAGATATTCCTTTTCAAAGTCCAGGAAACTGAAGACTCCAAGCTGTCTGTGAGGCTTCTGATCCATGCTGTTTCCTTGTCCTCATCAATGTTTGGAGCATGCACAGTACCCTCCCCCCTCCCACCTTCCAGATCCATCCTCAGCCATCGTTGCACCTAGCGTGTAATCCTTTGGCGGGGAGAGGTAAGTAACCCCTGCCTGCACCTAACCGCAGCAATATTTTAAACCCCCCCTCCCCGATCCGTACTTACAGAGCCTTCTCTCCCGCTTTGTTTCTAGTGACGTCAGCCGCTTTTGTGATTGCCTCTCAGCCCCTGCTTGCAAAAAGGAGGCCAGAATGGAGCGCCGCGGGAGAGAAGGCAGTGTAAGTAGAATTAGGGGGACTTTTTAAAAAAAATAATCCAGGGTTTGGGGGTGGGTAGGGGTTACCTACCTTACCCCCAAAGTTGGTTTAGGGGGGTGGACATACCCTTTAAGTTATAGTGGCCCATTCATTTTGTGTTTCTTTTACCATTAAATAAAAGAGATTCACATTCCTTGTTTGACTGCCTGTAACTATTGTGCTGTAAATTTTTTATGTAAATAATTGACAGATGGACATGTACTGAAACTGTGGATAAATGGTAAACAGGGACCATGTGGTGCAGCAGACTTTAGATAAAGGCCTTTGCAAATAAGAAAAGAGCCTATATGGGTACGTCCCATTGTAAGGCTCATGTTTCTTGATTGCTTTCTGGCCCATACTGGAAAAAGGGGCTCATAGAGCTTTTAGATTTTTTTTGCATATCAATAGTAATGAAATTGTGTCTGTAGGATACAATCTCTAATAAAAAATCAAAATCAATATGTTAAAAATGAATAAAGGCACTGAGTGCACTGTGTCATATTAGATTATTTTGTCTGTAATTGATGGCCTGGTTTGTTTGTAATTAGAATTACATGCATGGCTAGTCACAGATATGGTATTAAAAAAGGCTTTCTAAAAGCCTGTTGTGTGGCCTATATATTTTACCCTAATGAAAATGAATGAGATTTCTCTTTTTATACATTTAGAACCATTTAGATTGTTGCATAGTTCTTAGAATACCTACATGTTGTGGCATGTTGTCTTTAAGGACTTTATAATCAGTGTTGTGTTTAGCTTTTGTTATGCATTCTTTGATTGGCCAGTTAGAATCTCCAGAGAACCTCAAGCCAGGTTCCACCAATCACCTGTTAGCCACAAAATTTCCAGACCCGTCACTCCAGAAGCAGAAATTATAATATGTTCCCCATCCCTGACCTCTTAATAGGATCTTAGGCTGCTTGCCAGTACACTTTCTGCAACAATTAAGAGGGAGATGTGTAAGCAGAGCAGTGTCCATGGTGAGGCTGTGCAGAACTTATAAGTGTCACAGACACTACAAGAAGGCAGTGAGTAAGGGAGGGTGAGGGCAATTAGGGTCACTCACTAAACATATATAATGTAATATTAAAGCAAGCACAGATAAATATGTACCACCATTTTACCTCTCTGAAATTGTAGTTTCAGATAATGTAAAGTAGTTTGAGCGAGTATAGTGACCCTTTAAGCTCCATACACACGTTCACTTTTGCTTGGCATAATGCCCAAGGACCACCAGGATGGATCAAAGAACGACCGCCAATCGAGCACCTATAAACATGTGATTCTTGGCCAGTACATGCGAAATTAAATGTGTGTACGGAGCTTTACTGGAATGGCCTTCTGAAGTTAAGCTATCTTGACAGGCATGTTTCTTGCAAGTGTTATACATATGCAGTGGTATATTCCAATTGTCTGCTGCTACATTAGCTGGGCACATTAGCTGGTGCCTATTACTGTAGCAAAGAACCCATTGTAGAAGGAGTTTACAATCAAGCAAGGTCCATCAGGGAACAGAAATCAAAATTACTTCTTTTCTTGGAGCCAGGAGCTGTAGAAAACGTCCATCTAAATAACTAGAGAAATATCTTGTTTTTGGACTTTCTTAAACCGTTAGAATTAGGTCACAGTTATCCTACATAGAGTGGCATAGAATGGCCATTCCCATCTGCACTATTGTAAAGAATTTTACACAAATTTAGAAAGGCAAACCGGACTTCATTCCTGTCCACGTTCTTGCGATGCTTACTGCTGAGAGACTTACTGTATCGTGGAATCCTGATCAGGTAAGACGTCCAGTTTATGCCTCCATTTAATAGGCGTTAAATTTCGTGCTACAAGGTAGCGGAAAACTTAACTATACCTAACTAAACCCAACCTACGGTATATTGAATGGGCTACACCACGCTATTTCATAAAAAGTTTTGGTGCGGCCAGTGCAAAATTAGTTAAAAACCCACGCTAACCTGAAAGTACATTGGGTATGGTGGATTTTGCACTAATTTGGCCCTATAGTAGCATCGACACGATATGGCTTTATTCAATAAGAGGTGCAAAAGTTTGCCTGTGCTAATAATCTGCAGAAATCAGTCAGATGTTATCTTATTGCAGTGACATGAATAAACTAACATCGGATTTGTTGCTGCATATTATTAGCACAGGAAAACTTTTGCACCTCTTGCAACCCTATACACTTTTGTTTATCCAATC